>JZKD02S0821726.1:0-14442 GCA_000966675.3 Picea glauca
ATAGGTGAGTACCTCTTTCTTATTTAACGAGCTTTAGGAGGATAACATATGCTCAGTATAACTCATCTTCGATGAGTCTCATATTCACATTTTTAACGAACCTGAAGAAGTTTTGGTTGTGGAGCCTGATTATCTTCTTGATTCAGAGGTTTATTTTAGTTGTTCTTGGACCCCATTCCCTAAAAGGGGTGTTTGGGGGGGATTTCCCCTCCACAACTGTGCCAGGGGGATCCAAGGGGGGGTGGAGACAATTTTTGTAGGCCCCCGTAGCAGGGGGTTTCGGGGGTAGCACCCCCGAAGGGAAATATTAGAAAACATTTCCTTGTAAAATATTGTAATTTCATAGTCAATCTGGATTGTTCATTATAAGGTCGTAGATCTGATGGTAGAAGTTATTTTTAGGGATTTTTCCCCTACAAGGAAACACTCTCATATGAGGGAATTGTAATGTGGCTATGTATTATCCAGAATATTGTGTTCTTAGAGAGGAAACTATGAGAGAAAGAAGAGGAAGTTACATCAGGTGTGTTGTAGGTTGTATCCATTCATTTTGCTAGATAATAAAATGGAAGGACCTGGAAATTTCTTTGGTGGACATAGCCCACAGTAGGTGAACCACGTATATCTGTGTCTCTATTGTATTTTGTATCTTATTTGTCTTATTCTGGATTTTTTTTTATTTTATTTCTCCACGATCCTATTTTTTCTAACAACTGGTATTAGAGCTAAAGGTAACTCGTAGGAAAAGAGGGTTCCTATTTTGAGTGGGAGCAATGGCGGAAAATGAAAAGTTTAGGTTCGAGAAATTTAATAGCCAAAACTACCAGCTATGGAAGATGCATATGGAATATTATTTATATCACAAGGATCTATTCCTACCATTGGGAGGAATATAAAAGAATTCGACGAACATGAAGGATGAAGAATGGGAGGTTCTTGACAGAAAGGCACTAGGAACGATATGGTTGAGCATGGAAACATCAATAGATTTCAATATTTCAGAAGAAAATACATTGAAGGAATTGATGGACGCATTGGATAAACTGTAACAAAAACCCTTGATGTCCAATAAGATAATTTTAATGAAGTGATTATTTAATATGAATATGTCAGAAGGTGGGTTTGTTGCAGATCATTTAAATGAATTTAATACGGTTACTAATCATCTAAGTTCTGTAAAATTGGACTTTGATGATGAGGTCGTGGCTCTTTTAATCCTATTCTCATTTCCAGAAAGCTGGAATGCATTGGTCATAGATGTAAGTAACTCTGTCTCTGGTTCAAAAAATCTAAAATTTGATGATGTTGTTAGTATTATCCTTAGCAAAAAAATGCGACAGAAAAAAATAGATGAGACATCAGACAATGCGTTAAACATGGAGAACGGGGGAATACAAACATATAGAGGAAAGGGCTCAAGGAACTGAGGTAATTCTAGGAAGGGAAGATCTAAATCAGACTGGGAAAAATAGAGTGTTGGAATTGTGGGAAGAAAGGACATATGAAGAAATATTGTAGAGCTCCAAAGAAACAAAGAGATGGACAACAAGAGAAAAATCAACAAGCAAATGCAACAGGTGATGTGTTACAAGATTCTTTGATTCTTTCTGTAGATAATATTTATGATTCTTGGTTAGTATATTCAATGGTTTCATTTCATTCCACACCCCATAGGAAACATTTTCTAGATTATGTTCAAGGTGATTTTGGACAGGTTCATTTGGTTGATGATGCACCATGCAAAATTGTTGGAATGGGTAAGGTACAAATAAAGAAAAAGAATGGAAACCAATGGTTGTTGAAAGAGGTAAGACATGCTCCATATCTAAGGAAAAATATAATTTGAACAGGGCAGTTGGCAAGTGAAGGTTGTATATCTATATTTATAGATAAGGTGTGGAAGGTCACCAAAGGATCATTGGTGATGCCAAAAGGATATAAGGTATGTACATTGTATTTATGTACTGTTAATATTGAATATTATATCTCTTTACCTTCTACATGAGTGGATACAACACTATGGAATCATAGGCTTGGACACACGAGTGAGAAAGGGATGCAGATAATTCACAAAATAAATTTGTTTCTAGATCTTAAACAAATTTATTTGGATTTTTGTGAGCATTGTGTTTATGGAAAACATAAGAGAGACATATTTCTCAGATTTGGAAAATAAAAGAAGAGTGAAAGGTTAGATCTTGTCCATATAGATGTATGGGGACCATCTCAGGTATCATCTCTTGGTGGCTCTCATTATTATGTTACTTTTATTGATGATGCAACTAGAAAACCTTGGGTTTATTGCATTCGACAAAAATATGATGTTTTTGATACTTTTAAGAAATGGAAACCTTTGTTTGAGAATGATACAGGAAAAAGCTTGAAGTGTCTCAGATCAGACAATGGAGGTTAATAATGTAGCAAGGATTTTTATGATTACTGTTCATACCATGGGATTCATAGAGAGAAAATAGTTCCATGAACACCATAAGAAAATGGTGTGTCATAAAGGATGAATAGGACAATCATGGAGCATGAGAGTATGGGATTTCATGATGGATTTCCCTTACAGTTCTAGGAAGATGTTGTAGATATTACTATTTACTTAATAAGAAGAGGACCTTCAATCTCTTTGTATGGTGGAATTATATAGGAGGAATGGACATGTAAAAAGGTAAATTATTCTTTTTTGAAGACTTCCAGTTGTGAAGCATTTGTCCATATTGATAAAGAAAATAGAACAAAGCTTGAGGAAAAATTCAATAAGTGTACCTTTATTAGATACAATGTTAATGACTTTGGTTATCTCTTATGTGATTATGAAAATTACAAAATCATTAGGAGTATATTTTCTATATTTAATGAGAAGATCATGTACAAAGATTAGTTGCAGGGAAAGAAATAGGAAAAATAAAAACTAGAATACACAATGCTTGATGAGATCACTGAAAAGGAAATTCCAAAGGTACTAGAAAATAAAAATGCACAAAAACAGGAGCAACAGTTACCTCAAACTCCTACAAGTGTTGTTAGAAGATCTACCATGTTAAGTAGACCCCCTGAACAATACTCTCCTTCATTGTATTATTTATTGTTGACTGATTTTGGTGAACCAGAATGTTATGAAGAGGCAATGCAGGTAGACACTAAAAAGAAGTGGGAGAAAGGCATGAAAGAGGAAATGGATTCTTTGGTAAATAACGAGACTTGGGATGTGGTTCAATTTCCTATAGGGAAACCATCATTGCAAAATAAATGGGTTTACAAGTTGAAGGAAGAAGATGGAGGAAAAAAGAAGTACAAGTCTAGACTTGTTGTAAATGGGTTTTCACAAAAGAAAGGTATAGATTTTGATGAAATGCTTTCTCCTTTTGTTAATATGACTTCAACTAGGACTATTTTAAGTCTTGTGGAAGTAGAATATTTTCATCTTGAAAAATAGATGTAAAAATAGCTTTTCTCCATGGGGATTTGGAGAAATAGATTTATATGAAATAGCCATATGGGTATGAGGTCAAAGGGAAGGAGAATTCGATATCCAGGTTGAAGAAGAGCTTGTATGGCCTAATGCAAGCTCCAAGGTAGTGGTATTTGAAGTTTGACAGGTTTATGACAGAACAAGGTTATAGTAGATGTCATTTTGATCATTGTGTTCATTTTAAAAGGATATAAAATGGAAGCTATATTATATTCCTATTGTATGCATATGACTTTCTTGTTGCAGGGTATAATATGCAAGATATAAATATGCTCAAGAAGAAATTATCTAATTCATTTGCGATGAAGGATTTGGGTGCTGGAAAGAAAATCCTTGGTATGAGAATAACAAGAGACATGAAAAATCACAAATTGACATTGTCTCAGGGTGAGTACATAGAGAATATGTTGTAGAGGTTTAGAATGCAGAATGCAAAACTAGTTAGTACACCTTTGGCCAGCCATTTCAAATTAACTAAGGAAATGTGTCCCAAGACACACGAGGAGATAAAATACATGTCCAGAGTCCCTTTTTCATCAGCAGTTGGCAGCTTGATGTATGCGATGGTATGCACAAGACCAGATATTGCACATGCAGAGGGAGTTGTGAGAAGGTATATGAACAATCTAGGTAAAGAACATTGGGAGGTAGTAAAGTGTATTCTCGGGTATTTGAGAGTTACTTCTACTCATGCATGATGTTTTGGAGGTTCAGACATTGTTCTACAGGGATATGTTGATTCAGACATGGTAGGGGATAAAGATAACAAGAGGAGCACCACAAGGTATGTTTTTATTGTTGTTAAGTTGGATTTCAAAACTACAAAAGGTTATTTCACTTTCAACAAGAGAAGCAAAGTATGTTGCTGCTACAGAGTAGTGCATGAGTGATATGACTTCAATGTTGCATCAAAGTTTTTCTATCAATGCCAAAGGGGGATATTGTTGATTAATTGGGTTAGTTGTCATTGATGTCAACCCTTAAACCAAGTCTGATAGAAAATTTTGGTATCCCCAATAGTATGGTTAAGGGACTCAAGTTTGTTTGATGTATAATGGTATGAAGATGAATGTATTTGTAGGTATGACTATTCTATATGGATATTACATGGCATTACATTTCCAGTGATATGTGGAACGTCACATAACTCCTCACAGTTAGAGAGTTATGGCCTTGTGAAGTTGGAGAACCCTCCTGAGTTATCTAGAAGCCCCTAGAAGGTCAAAGAAGTCAAATTATTCTAGAAACACCTAGAAGAAGTTGACTAGTCAAAGTGGGTGAAACTAGGAGTTAATCATGGGTTAAATTGTTGCAATAAGAAAATAATTAAAAATAAATTAGTTGTAAATAAGAAATGGAGAGTTTACTATTTTTGGATAAAGTGGTTATAAGTGGACAAGTTGCTAGAAGTGGGTTATCCCTAAAATAAGGAAGTTGGGTTAAGTTGGTTAGAAGGTAACCCCTAGATGAAGCTACTTGGAGAGTATAAAAAAGAGAGCAAGGGTTTTATATTAGCACCTATTGAGCACATTGAATATCTATTATTGTGTAAATTTTATTGTAGGTACTCATTGATACATATGAAGTTACACAAGTCTGAAGTAGCAACAAGGGTTGACAGTGAAAGTTTTGGAGTTGAAGAAATACTGAAAAAGCCCTGGTTTTTAAGGTGTACATGGGTTGTAGTGGAAGAGGTCGCCTACATACAAGATTTGGCAATAAATAAGCGAACATATAGTTGTAAAATCCATGAAATATTGATTTGTTGACAGTGTTAGGTTCTCAAAGTCTAAAAGAAATCTCCCAGGAAGGACTAACAATGATCAGGTACAATAGATCTATCTACGGGTTCAAAAGGTATGTCCTATTTTTATGAGTAGTTGTATATTGTTGTCTACATGAGATATGGTTATGGGGGTTTGAGGATTTTCCCTAGAGAGGCTATTTGTTGTATGGAACTTACTGTATAAGTTAGATTTGCAGAAATACAATGTTGGTATATCTAATATTTATCATTGGTACATCTTGTTAAGGTTGAGGGTTTTTTTGGTACATGGTTGAGGTTTTTTGGTTGTGAAGTGGTTTTGAAGTTGCTTGTGAATTTTGAGATTGCATATCAGTGAGGGTTTGATGTCTAGTCCATGTGAGGATTATTACACTTGATCATTATTGTATACACATGTATGGCACATGACTAGAGAGACATAGATGCACTTGGTTAAGGGATATGTATGATGATGTATGCATAGGGAAACACTACATATTGGACACAGTGACATGTTACAGGTTGATGTGACAGAGGCAACAAAGTGTCTTAGTTTTAGAAAAGGTGAAAAACCTATCTTTCTGAAGGTGTATCCAGGCTACAGTATAGATAGGATGCATACATACGTAGGCTAAAGTATAGACAATGTGCATACATATGTGATCTACAACATATACAGGTCGTGAAGCTATTGGTATTTATTGGTACAGGACAACTTATGGTATAGGATTGATTATAGGCTATTGGTACATGTTAATTACAGGTTGTTGGCACATGTTTATAGTGGTATATCTCATAGTGAAAGTGTTGCAGTGGTTTCATCATTTCACGTATATTTCAGGGTGGTTGGATGGGGCAAGGATAGGTGGTTGTATCCACCTTTCAGTTGTAGCCAGAGAACATAGGGGGTTGTAGCTTCCTTCTAGTTGTAGCTAGAGAATTGGGGAGTTGGAGCTTCCCTCAGGTTGTGGCCTGAGAATATAGGGGGTTGGAGCCTCCTTCCAATTGCAACTAGAGAACAAAGGAATTTGGTGCTTNTGAAAACAAGAAAACAAACCAAGAACTATCCAAAACTTCCTCGAATATTCCCTCTAAAATCATGGAGTTTTACCCAATCTGCATGGACACTCCTCTAGAGAGGTGGATAGGGCCTTTAGGATGCTCCCATTTCATTGGAAAAGGATTATGGGAACTCCCCCAGCATGGGAAAGGGAGCATCCATGGTCAAACGAAGCCAAGACTGAGTGAAAAAGGTCATTTTTTTAGGTTTTCAATGGTATTTTCCTCTTATTTATGATCAAAGGAGTATAATGAGTCATTCTTGCATGGTTTTGAGGTGGTGACAATTAGGAAAATTGTGAGAAATAAGGTACGACACTTAGCAAAATGGACCATGGAATTTTCTACACTAACGACACTGACCAAAGTGAAGTGTGACACTTACAACACTTAGAAAAGTGTGACAAAATGGTGTATAAAAGATGCCCCTAAAATTTTGAGGTCATAGGAGAAAAATGATGGTCGAAACACTTTGTAATAATGTGGAATCAAGGGACTAAAGTAAAAATATCTGTTAGAAAAAACAAGCATACATCCATCAATATACAAATATCATCCCCAAGATAGGTATACCCGTATTCGAAATAATCTAACTCAAAGCATGTCTTCTGACCAATACAGTATGGATCCATGAAAGTAATGACTAAGGATATGGCCATTGAACATACAATGTGGATCCATATTTCCATGAATCGATCAAAATGTAGCCACGATATTGTATGCAGTGGAGCTACAACATGAAAAAACGTAGCCACATACCAATACAACATGGATCTATGTCACAACATATATTAAAAATTCATAATATCCATTGCATCCTTGGGCAGGTAGATAAAAAAAATGAGTTCTTAATGAAAAGTCCCCGCAAGGGTCTGGAATATCGATCTTGAATAGTACGAATCTAGTCATGTGAATAGATGTCTTGATGTCGAACATGGTAAAAACCACTTTATTATTGATCAATAATGTATACCATTAACAAGTGGGATGGAAATCACCAATGATATCAATGAATCCCAACCATAGTACAATCCAACAAGTGTGAATTGATGAGTTGAAGTCAAAAACTCGGTGGAATGTTTCGATCATAGGTCAATGATGTAAACCCACTATTAAATATGAGGACACCTTCCATTGAGGCATGCACTCTCTAAGGTACTAAATGGTTTCTAAGTCTAATTCTTGGATGAACTTTTGAATTCAACAGGAATAGGCTTGTCGAAGGAGGGCCATGATGTATCCCTCATCATTGACATGAAATGGATAAGGAGAGTGATGAATAGTGATGGATCAAATTATGGTGAACTGACATAGGGGTGAAAATGTAGAGGTTGACTTCCCTTTAACATACGGTGGAACAATGAATGACTTGGAAGCATTGAATCAACAGGGAATGAATGACAGATGTGATAATGTGAAAAAAAACAATGTATTTCTTTGAATAAGTCGAAAGAGTATGATGATGCATGGAATGGGACAAAAACCGAAGGTTCTGTTTTGAAGGAGTCAAAAGAGTATGACAAAACATGGGATTCAAATGGTGTAGAGAGAAGCGGTAAACTCAATATATGAATCAGTACCATGTTCAATGGTGACATAAAGCTGTCATAAAAGTAAAAGAGTTGACCCACTTCTCAAATCCTCCCCCCACCGAAATAGGTGAGTACCTCTTTCTTATTTAACGATCTTGAGGAGGATAACATATGCTCAGTATAACTCATCTTCGATGAGTCTCATATTCACATTTTTAACAAACCTGAAGAAGTTTTGGTTGTGGAGCCTGATTATCTTCTTGATTCAGAGGTTTATTTTAGTTGTTCTTGGACCCCATTCCCTAACAGGGGTGTTTGGGGGGATTCCCCCTCCACAACTGTGCCAGGGGGATCCAAGGGGGGGTGGCGACAATTTTTGTAGGCCCCTGTAGTAGGGGGTTTCGGGGGAAGCACCCCCGAAGAGAAATATTAGAAAACATTTCCTTGTAAAATATTGTAATTTCATAGTCAATCTGGATTGTTCATTATAAGGTCGTAGATCTGATGGTAGAAGTTATTTTTAGGGATTTTTCCCCTACAAGGAAACACTCTCATATGAGGGAATTGTAATGTGGCTATGTATTATCCAGAATATTGTGTTCTTAGAGAGGAAACTATGAGAGAAAGAAGAGGAAGTTACATCAGGTGTGTTGTAGGTTGTATCCATTCATTTTGCTAGATAATAAAATGGAAGGACCTGGAAATTTCTTTGGTGGACATAGCCCACAGTAGGTGAACCACGTATATCTGTGTCTCTATTGTATTTTGTATCTTATTTGTCTTATTCTGGATTTTTTTTTATTTTATTTCTCCACGATCCTATTTTTTCTAACAACTGGTATTAGAGCTAAAGGTAACTCGTAGGAAAAGAGGGTTCCTATTTTGAGTGGGAGCAATGGCGGAAAATGAAAAGTTTAGGTTCGAGAAATTTAATAGCCAAAACTACCAGCTATGGAAGATGCATATGGAATATTATTTATATCACAAGGATCTATTCCTACCATTGGGAGGAATATAAAAGAATTCGACGAACATGAAGGATGAAGAATGGGAGGTTCTTGACAGAAAGGCACTAGGAACGATATGGTTGAGCATGGAAACATCAATAGATTTCAATATTTCAGAAGAAAATACATTGAAGGAATTGATGGACGCATTGGATAAACTGTAACAAAAACCCTTGATGTCCAATAAGATAATTTTAATGAAGTGATTATTTAATATGAATATGTCAGAAGGTGGGTTTGTTGCAGATCATTTAAATGAATTTAATACGGTTACTAATCATCTAAGTTCTGTAAAATTGGACTTTGATGATGAGGTCGTGGCTCTTTTAATCCTATTCTCATTTCCAGAAAGCTGGAATGCATTGGTCATAGATGTAAGTAACTCTGTCTCTGGTTCAAAAAATCTAAAATTTGATGATGTTGTTAGTATTATCCTTAGCAAAAAAATGCGACAGAAAAAAATAGATGAGACATCAGACAATGCGTTAAACATGGAGAACGGGGGAATACAAACATATAGAGGAAAGGGCTCAAGGAACTGAGGTAATTCTAGGAAGGGAAGATCTAAATCAGACTGGGAAAAATAGAGTGTTGGAATTGTGGGAAGAAAGGACATATGAAGAAATATTGTAGAGCTCCAAAGAAACAAAGAGATGGACAACAAGAGAAAAATCAACAAGCAAATGCAACAGGTGATGTGTTACAAGATTCTTTGATTCTTTCTGTAGATAATATTTATGATTCTTGGTTAGTATATTCAATGGTTTCATTTCATTCCACACCCCATAGGAAACATTTTCTAGATTATGTTCAAGGTGATTTTGGACAGGTTCATTTGGTTGATGATGCACCATGCAAAATTGTTGGAATGGGTAAGGTACAAATAAAGAAAAAGAATGGAAACCAATGGTTGTTGAAAGAGGTAAGACATGCTCCATATCTAAGGAAAAATATAATTTGAACAGGGCAGTTGGCAAGTGAAGGTTGTATATCTATATTTATAGATAAGGTGTGGAAGGTCACCAAAGGATCATTGGTGATGCCAAAAGGATATAAGGTATGTACATTGTATTTATGTACTGTTAATATTGAATATTATATCTCTTTACCTTCTACATGAGTGGATACAACACTATGGAATCATAGGCTTGGACACACGAGTGAGAAAGGGATGCAGATAATTCACAAAATAAATTTGTTTCTAGATCTTAAACAAATTTATTTGGATTTTTGTGAGCATTGTGTTTATGGAAAACATAAGAGAGACATATTTCTCAGATTTGGAAAATAAAAGAAGAGTGAAAGGTTAGATCTTGTCCATATAGATGTATGGGGACCATCTCAGGTATCATCTCCTGGTGGCTCTCATTATTATGTTACTTTTATTGATGATGCAACTAGAAAACCTTGGGTTTATTGCATTCGACAAAAATATGATGTTTTTGATACTTTTAAGAAATGGAAACCTTTGTTTGAGAATGATACAGGAAAAAGCTTGAAGTGTCTCAGATCAGACAATGGAGGTTAATAATGTAGCAAGGATTTTTATGATTACTGTTCATACCATGGGATTCATAGAGAGAAAATAGTTCCATGAACACCATAAGAAAATGGTGTGTCATAAAGGATGAATAGGACAATCATGGAGCATGAGAGTATGGGATTTCATGATGGATTTCCCTTACAGTTCTAGGAAGATGTTGTAGATATTACTATTTACTTAATAAGAAGAGGACCTTCAATCTCTTTGTATGGTGGAATTATATAGGAGGAATGGACATGTAAAAAGGTAAATTATTCTTTTTTGAAGACTTCCAGTTGTGAAGCATTTGTCCATATTGATAAAGAAAATAGAACAAAGCTTGAGGAAAAATTCAATAAGTGTACCTTTATTAGATACAATGTTAATGACTTTGGTTATCTCTTATGTGATTATGAAAATTACAAAATCATTAGGAGTATATTTTCTATATTTAATGAGAAGATCATGTACAAAGATTAGTTGCAGGGAAAGAAATAGGAAAAATAAAAACTAGAATACACAATGCTTGATGAGATCACTGAAAAGGAAATTCCAAAGGTACTAGAAAATAAAAATGCACAAAAACAGGAGCAACAGTTACCTCAAACTCCTACAAGTGTTGTTAGAAGATCTACCATGTTAAGTAGACCCCCTGAACAATACTCTCCTTCATTGTATTATTTATTGTTGACTGATTTTGGTGAACCAGAATGTTATGAAGAGGCAATGCAGGTAGACACTAAAAAGAAGTGGGAGAAAGGCATGAAAGAGGAAATGGATTCTTTGGTAAATAACGAGACTTGGGATGTGGTTCAATTTCCTATAGGGAAACCATCATTGCAAAATAAATGGGTTTACAAGTTGAAGGAAGAAGATGGAGGAAAAAAGAAGTACAAGTCTAGACTTGTTGTAAATGGGTTTTCACAAAAGAAAGGTATAGATTTTGATGAAATGCTTTCTCCTTTTGTTAATATGACTTCAACTAGGACTATTTTAAGTCTTGTGGAAGTAGAATATTTTCATCTTGAAAAATAGATGTAAAAATAGCTTTTCTCCATGGGGATTTGGAGAAATAGATTTATATGAAATAGCCATATGGGTATGAGGTCAAAGGGAAGGAGAATTCGATATCCAGGTTGAAGAAGAGCTTGTATGGCCTAATGCAAGCTCCAAGGTAGTGGTATTTGAAGTTTGACAGGTTTATGACAGAACAAGGTTATAGTAGATGTCATTTTGATCATTGTGTTCATTTTAAAAGGATATAAAATGGAAGCTATATTATATTCCTATTGTATGCATATGACTTTCTTGTTGCAGGGTATAATATGCAAGATATAAATATGCTCAAGAAGAAATTATCTAATTCATTTGCGATGAAGGATTTGGGTGCTGGAAAGAAAATCCTTGGTATGAGAATAA
The DNA here is from genome assembly GCA_000966675.3 of Picea glauca. Lineage (NCBI taxonomy): Eukaryota > Viridiplantae > Streptophyta > Pinopsida > Pinales > Pinaceae > Picea > Picea glauca. The sequence continues at coordinate 11,783 of JZKD02S0821726.1, forward strand.
CAAGAGACATGAAAAATCACAAATTGACATTGTCTCAGGGTGAGTACATAGAGAATATGTTGTAGAGGTTTAGAATGCAGAATGCAAAACTAGTTAGTACACCTTTGGCCAGCCATTTCAAATTAACTAAGGAAATGTGTCCCAAGACACACGAGGAGATAAAATACATGTCCAGAGTCCCTTTTTCATCAGCAGTTGGCAGCTTGATGTATGCGATGGTATGCACAAGACCAGATATTGCACATGCAGAGGGAGTTGTGAGAAGGTATATGAACAATCTAGGTAAAGAACATTGGGAGGTAGTAAAGTGTATTCTCGGGTATTTGAGAGTTACTTCTACTCATGCATGATGTTTTGGAGGTTCAGACATTGTTCTACAGGGATATGTTGATTCAGACATGGTAGGGGATAAAGATAACAAGAGGAGCACCACAAGGTATGTTTTTATTGTTGTTAAGTTGGATTTCAAAACTACAAAAGGTTATTTCACTTTCAACAAGAGAAGCAAAGTATGTTGCTGCTACAGAGTAGTGCATGAGTGATATGACTTCAATGTTGCATCAAAGTTTTTCTATCAATGCCAAAGGGGGATATTGTTGATTAATTGGGTTAGTTGTCATTGATGTCAACCCTTAAACCAAGTCTGATAGAAAATTTTGGTATCCCCAATAGTATGGTTAAGGGACTCAAGTTTGTTTGATGTATAATGGTATGAAGATGAATGTATTTGTAGGTATGACTATTCTATATGGATATTACATGGCATTACATTTCCAGTGATATGTGGAACGTCACATAACTCCTCACAGTTAGAGAGTTATGGCCTTGTGAAGTTGGAGAACCCTCCTGAGTTATCTAGAAGCCCCTAGAAGGTCAAAGAAGTCAAATTATTCTAGAAACACCTAGAAGAAGTTGACTAGTCAAAGTGGGTGAAACTAGGAGTTAATCATGGGTTAAATTGTTGCAATAAGAAAATAATTAAAAATAAATTAGTTGTAAATAAGAAATGGAGAGTTTACTATTTTTGGATAAAGTGGTTATAAGTGGACAAGTTGCTAGAAGTGGGTTATCCCTAAAATAAGGAAGTTGGGTTAAGTTGGTTAGAAGGTAACCCCTAGATGAAGCTACTTGGAGAGTATAAAAAAGAGAGCAAGGGTTTTATATTAGCACCTATTGAGCACATTGAATATCTATTATTGTGTAAATTTTATTGTAGGTACTCATTGATACATATGAAGTTACACAAGTCTGAAGTAGCAACAAGGGTTGACAGTGAAAGTTTTGGAGTTGAAGAAATACTGAAAAAGCCCTGGTTTTTAAGGTGTACATGGGTTGTAGTGGAAGAGGTCGCCTACATACAAGATTTGGCAATAAATAAGCGAACATATAGTTGTAAAATCCATGAAATATTGATTTGTTGACAGTGTTAGGTTCTCAAAGTCTAAAAGAAATCTCCCAGGAAGGACTAACAATGATCAGGTACAATAGATCTATCTACGGGTTCAAAAGGTATGTCCTATTTTTATGAGTAGTTGTATATTGTTGTCTACATGAGATATGGTTATGGGGGTTTGAGGATTTTCCCTAGAGAGGCTATTTGTTGTATGGAACTTACTGTATAAGTTAGATTTGCAGAAATACAATGTTGGTATATCTAATATTTATCATTGGTACATCTTGTTAAGGTTGAGGGTTTTTTTGGTACATGGTTGAGGTTTTTTGGTTGTGAAGTGGTTTTGAAGTTGCTTGTGAATTTTGAGATTGCATATCAGTGAGGGTTTGATGTCTAGTCCATGTGAGGATTATTACACTTGATCATTATTGTATACACATGTATGGCACATGACTAGAGAGACATAGATGCACTTGGTTAAGGGATATGTATGATGATGTATGCATAGGGAAACACTACATATTGGACACAGTGACATGTTACAGGTTGATGTGACAGAGGCAACAAAGTGTCTTAGTTTTAGAAAAGGTGAAAAACCTATCTTTCTGAAGGTGTATCCAGGCTACAGTATAGATAGGATGCATACATACGTAGGCTAAAGTATAGACAATGTGCATACATATGTGATCTACAACATATACAGGTCGTGAAGCTATTGGTATTTATTGGTACAGGACAACTTATGGTATAGGATTGATTATAGGCTATTGGTACATGTTAATTACAGGTTGTTGGCACATGTTTATAGTGGTATATCTCATAGTGAAAGTGTTGCAGTGGTTTCATCATTTCACGTATATTTCAGGGTGGTTGGATGGGGCAAGGATAGGTGGTTGTATCCACCTTTCAGTTGTAGCCAGAGAACATAGGGGGTTGTAGCTTCCTTCTAGTTGTAGCTAGAGAATTGGGGAGTTGGAGCTTCCCTCAGGTTGTGGCCTGAGAATATAGGGGGTTGGAGCCTCCTTCCAATTGCAACTAGAGAACAAAGGAATTTGGTGCTTCCAATGAATGTAATTCTTAAAGACATGTAAGAAAAATCATTATGTGGTTTTTCTCCCGCATTGGGTTTCCACGTAAAAATATTGGTGTATTGTGTATGTGTATGATTGTTCATTGTTAATGGTTCATTTATTCTTCACTTGTTGAATGATAATGGCAAATTGATCATAAATATAAACAACACTTATATATTGTGGTTAAAAAGGAC
>JZKD02S0821737.1:0-14442 GCA_000966675.3 Picea glauca
TTTCCTGATTTTTTGCTTTGTTAGGTACCCGCGGGCTGTAGTGGGTTAGCCCGCGGATACCCGCGTGCAGTAAAAGGACAGCAAGCGGTTGCCCGCGCTCAGTAAGAAGTTAGGGCGCGGGTTGCTTGTTTTAAGTGGTTTTTTGAGGATTTGTTCAGCATGGCTTTGGCTAGGAAGAGGCATCAGTAGGCCTGATGCCCGGTAAACCTGTATGGTGGAAAAGAACAAACACACCACGAAAACACCTGATACTTTTCAAATATGAAGTAGAGCGTCAAACGACTCCTCCCTCCCTAGGGTAAAAGCTAGGGTTTCCAAAAAAAACACAATGTTTTGAAAGAAATAAATCTAACTCAGGATCTAGAGCAGGGCACCAAAAGACTCCTCCCTCTCCAGGACAAGAGATTGATAAAAACATAAAATCAAAAATAAAGACAAGAAGAAAGAACACCTACGCTCAGGACCTGAAGTAGAGTGAGAAAACTCATTCTCTCCCCAGGATGAGAGATTGACCCTCTGGTTGGTCTGAATCATTTTCTTTCACCTTGTTAGCCTCCCCAACAATGACACCAAAATGTTGGTGTCCAGGTATGAACGATTTATTCACCGTTTTCCTACATTAATTTATCAATTTGGGTGTGTATCCTTTCAAGGAAATGCACAAGGTATATGCAGGGGCAAGAGTACAATTCGTTCTGTCCAAGGGTTCATGATTAAGATTCAAAGCATTACTGTCAAACGGTATTAACTACAACTTCCAAAAAGTAATCATAAGAATCACACACTGTAAAAGAAAGCATAAACTGATAAATAACACACACTGTAACAACAAGCATAAATTGATAAATAACACACATAGTAATAGCAAGCATAAATTGATAAATAACACACACAGGAAGATGTAGCGCCTGATCAAAAGAGCGAGCCCAGCTCTCTAATCAGGGTTGCATTAGTCACAGCAAAGATGAAGACAACAAAATGGATAGTGTTTTATAAATCTGANATGGGAAGGACAAGAAGAATGAACAATTCATGACTGAAATAGAAGGGACATTAGGAGCATATGCCTCAGTGAATCAATTTTCAGTCGGGCTTTTGAAAAACCATCTTAAACAAAAAAATCGCCTGATTAGGACCCTTGAAGCCAGACTAGCCACAACAATAGAGACTGCCAAAGACCAAGCGAGCGTATGAATAGAACAGGCTAGGTTAGCCGATAAAAATGAGATAGAAATACTCAATACTAAGCTCGAGCAAGCACAACTGGTGGTCCAGGATGGTCAGATGCAAGCAAGCCAACAAAAGGATTTGATCGAACAGTTACAGGCTAGGGTGGAGATCGTTGAGAGCAGAATGATAAACATCGGGATGTTCAAATCCTAGGCGATGGAGATTCGGGGCAGAGTCTCTGCGGCCCAACCAGGTTTCGGAGAACTTATCTGCTAGAGTAAGGGAAGCTGGAGCAGCACGGGTCGCCTTCCAAGAGGCTATGATAGCCACAAACAACAGGGGTTCGGGAAGTACTCCCAGGTTCACCATTTCGGAGCAGACCAGAGGAAACATTTTATTAAAAGAATGGGATCATAGCATCGTGGAAGGCAAGTTGCAAGCCAAAAGGGTAACAAATTCCTTAGAAGAGGCCTTTAGTGCTATAGATGGCGATCTGCTAGGCATTGATAGCAGAGGCAATGACGAGGCGTTGATGCACATGAATATGGAAAAAATTTCGCTTGATCTAAAGGAAAAAGAGGATAGAGATTTGACCGAGATCTCCTAGGTGACTATGGCAGACATAGTCCAAACAGACAAATGTATGATTAAACCAAGTGCGCAATTATGTGCTATCAACATCATAGACAGACAGATGGGAGATAGGCTGCCGCAATCAGCCCGAGACTATTACTCTTTTGAAGCCAACTGTCAAGCATAATTGTCGACGCTGATATCTCAACTGGTTGAAAGATGTGTCACCTATATCTGGCATGCACGAGGACAAACTTCTGGTACCAAGTGAAGACAGAGAATAAGAAATGGAGTTATTGCTCTCCTTCCTATCATACCTGAAATTTTTGTAACGATTGAGATTCTATCTTATTGTAAAATTGTATAAATATACCATAGAAAGAAATAAAAGTGGTTGGACCTTTTTGTATAGATTGTACAAGAGTTTTTACATTTTGAGAGTTAATACAAAGCAAATCTGAAGATTCTCAATTCCGTCATGACTGTGTTATGAGTTTGTTTTCTTGTATCTCATATTTTCGTTTCATTTCATATTCATAACTGGTGAATGTTTTGTTATAATTTAGTACGACCACTACTATAGCGAATGAATTTTGGTTTTCTGTAATTGTTTACTGTTTTTCCTCTGTACCAGCTATTAGTAGGTGTAAGACCAGTTAACACTTTCAGATTTCTACATATATTTTATGCTACATTGGGTTATTTCCTTACAATTTTCCTCTCCTGTTTATACGTGAGATTCTCCCTTGATAGGAGCCTTACATCATAGATAGCTAAATGTTTTTCTCCCACCTCATAGATTTTATTAAGATATAACTCAGTTACGGGAAAGAGCCTTTGATTTGCACCCCATTTTATTTCCGAAACCGTAATTTCTCTTTTATACAACCAAATTGAGACAACACTTAATTTCTCTCTGAAGTTATTCTTATTTTACTATTCTCCATGATTGTCCCTGTACCAACACAACCCAATATTGAACTCGGATTATAAAATCAAATGCACATTGCCTTAAACCTTTTCGATACTATTCTTAAAACAACTACTACCCAGGTTGAACTTAAACGTTCATGGGCAGTGATTGAACAGGATATAACCATCCAGGAATAGTTGGAAGCTAGACAATGCCAATGTAGAAATCTTCCCTAGTTTCCTTTGTTGAAGGTTGACGTTTCTCTCTTCTCCACCCTTTACCCACTTTCGGATGCCTAGACACTATACTTCTAAGCCTTAAGTACAGACTCTGGAACAACACTTTCCATCCTTCCCATGCATGCACACACTCACAAGCTGAGCCATGACCTCCATTGTTGACCTCTGCAACCTCTGATACATGCAAACCCATGAAGCTAACCTATTTTACATGTGAAGCCAATAGGACTGCACAGTACCTGAGCCAGATCGCACCCTAGACATTTTTCTATTAGTATCCACATTTTCTCTGGATTGGTGTGGCTTGTTGTCATTACCAGAGCCCATACCCAATTTTTCTACTATGGTTTCCCGTTTGACTTAGGAGCTGGAAAAAATAAGCAGGTTGTCAGGCCTGTGGTTTGAAGAGGCAGTTTGTCAATCCCATGGATTGAAGAAGCAGTTTGTCAGGTCTATGAGAAACTCTCTCCAAGTGAGAGAGATTGTCGGGGAAGTGATTTCTCCTAGACACATTCCAACAACAACTACAAAGCTCTGACAATTCTTGATCTGGCCTGTTGTTGAAGACCTAGAAGGGAAGTGGAGTAGTTGATGGACTGTGGAACAATGAAGGTGTATTTTCCTGGGGTGGGACAACCATGTGGGGAATGAGAGTCTATGAGCGGTGGGAGTAAGTAGGCTCCTTGGAGGGGATCTTTCCTGATGCATTGTGCAACTTTCTGTAGTCTCAACCTATGCTAGGAATCCCTTTACCCTGGGTGGAGTTTAGTCCCAACTCAGGTGTGACCCACTGCTGATAGCTTGGAGCAACATGGTCTAAGGATGGGAATTTCGTGGAAGGTGTGCATGTAGTTGGTGGTATTATCATAAAAATATAAGTACCATTTCTATGTTAAATTATCTGTTGTGTATCCTATACATTTATTTAATATTTATATGAATGGCATGTGTTGTTGCATGTATGTTTTACTGTGACTTCCGCATTTAATTGGTGTATTAGTAGAATGCATATTATCTATTTAAGTTTATATGTATGATGTTCTGCAAAGAGCTCTGTCTTCCATATCCCAATAGGTCTATGCCTAGGTATGGATATTTTGATGATCAAAACAAAATGAGAAGTTTTGTTTTGTATTTAGTTTTAAGTGGCATTTCCTAGTAGAAGGCTGGGGTGTTACAAATTGGTATCAGAGCCCATCATTTCAAAACTGAACTTGAATGGGCCACAAATGTGGAATTTGGTGTCAAAATTCCACAAGGAATTGGTGTACAGAGTGTTAGCGTAGCGCTGAGAGAGCTCCTAGGTGGTATTGGAAAGCTCAGGAGGTATAACGTTTCAAGAATGTTAGCATATAAAGGAGACCACGAAAATTGTGGTATTGGGGCACATGTTTAAATTTGGGTTGTAGGATATATTTGGAAGAAGAAATACCCCCCAAAAATGTCAGATCCAGAGAAGGTGCAAGGAGGTTAAGCATAGAAGTCCTTTGCACTTTGCCCCTCAAACCATTTTAAAACTATAGCAGAGAAAACTGCCGAAGTTTGGAGCTCCAAAACACCAGAGCCCCAAAGTCTCGAAGTCTGTAACCAATCTAGACCACCCCTTTCCAGGGACATGTGTTTGCAGATTAAGCAATGTTTGAAATTCAACAGTCTGGAGGTTCTAGGGTCTTCAAAAGAGAAATCCTCCGAAGTCATGGAGTGATTCTTAGCTGAATATCATTGAGGAGAAGGTGTACCATTGGATTTATGATGAGTCAGTGCTCCGAGAGATTTGTAGAGAATTTCTTTGGAAGGCTTCGAAGCCCGGAGTCCTGGAGCTCATATTGATCATAGATCTAAGGAGTAAATGAGGATCGTCAATCAATACACCCTCCGAGTATTCAGAGAATTGGTTTTCAGAGGAAATGGATTGTAATGAAGGAATATCCTCTAAAGTTCTGGAGCCCCAGAGGCCCGAATCATAGGATAAGTGCCTATCTATTAGTGATGGGTCACAACCTATGGTCACATGAGATTGGGGGTCGAAGAAAAAGGGCCAAGTGCCTAAAAATTGTTTTTGAAAATAGAGAGGGGCTTGGAGAAGGATCTCATGGAATTTTTCATTTGTACAGACCTACATTTAATGAAGTAAATAATACCTATAAAATTGAATATAGGATCCAATACAGATCCAAGGGCCAATTTGGCTCTGATATGGAAGAATCCATGTATAGGGATTCCATCCCTGAAAAGAAAAAGTGTTCAAATATCCATAACTTCCTGCTCAAAACTCAGAATGGAGCATGGAAGTAGGTATTGTAAAGGTCTTGAAAAATAAAAGATAACTGATCACCCAGAAATTGGACCTGAATAGTCAATTTCTTAGGAAATCAATAGAAAATAAGTCTGAGTGGGATGCCATCTTTCATTAGTGACAAGATTTAATATGATGATCCCAAGACTTTGGAGGAAACCATAAAAAGATCTAAGTGCTTATATTATTAGCATAAAGGAAAGCCTACTTTCCAAAGATCTTGGGAAGACAGGAATAATATTAAGAGGGAACAAAGGTAGGAGGGGAACAAACCATAATTTCTCAGAAACAATCCCCAAGGACAAACATCTTTTAGAGAGCACAAAATGGTTGCGGTAGGTGGGAAAAGGCCAAGGAAGACACCCATTCAATGTTGGATTTGTAAAGGAGGCCATAAGTATAGAGATTTTCCTCACAAAAGTGACAAAGTGAGAGCTACCCAAAATGTACAAAAATATGAAACAATGGAAGACATGGGCATAAGTGTACCAAGGATCTATGCTTCCCTAGACAACAAGCAAACTAATTTTCAATCACACATGATTAAACTAGAAGGTATGATCAATAACCATGAATTTACTATTTTAATATATTCATGGTCTATTCATAGCTATATAGATCCTAAGGTAGTGGAAAGATGCATTTTCCAAGAAGAAAGCATGTGAAATCTTGGTTGGTGTAGCTGGCTACAGGAATCAAGATAAAATTTATTTAGTTGGTTAAGTCATGTCTAATGGACATGAATGGACTGAGTACCAAGGAATATTTGAACATACTTCCCTTGGGTTCATATGATTTTCTATTTGGTATGGATTGGTTGGATAAACACCATGTTGTCTTAGATTGTCATAACATAACATTTAATCTCCTGAATGAGGAAGGGAACCCAAGAACAGTCCAATGAATTCCTAGGATAATTAAGGTCTAAGAGATATCAACAATGCAACTGAAGAAGTGTTATATGAAGGGTTGCCAAATATTTTCATATCATATGGAGGAATAACCTAAGGATAAGGTGCCAAATATTAAGGATCATGCAGTCTTGAAATATTTTGAGGATGTGTTTAAGGAGATACCAGGACTTCCTCCAAAGAGAGATATTGATTTCTCTATAAACTTGATGCCTGGAGCAACTCCAGTATTAAAGAATCCCTACAGAATGAGTACACCAGATATGAAGGAGTTGCAAATGCATATTGAAGAGATTTTGAAGAAGGGGTATATATTCCCAAGTGTGTGACCTTGGGGTTCCCTAGTTTTATTTGTGAAGAAGAAAGATGGGACATTGAGTTTGTGTATTGACTTCAGACAACTAATCAAAGTGACTATAAAGAAAAAGTATCCTTTTCCAAGGATTGATTATCTCTTTGATCAGTTAAAGGATGCAAGGATACTTTCAAAGATTGATCTTAGATTTGGTTACCATCAAGTAAGGATCATAGATGAAGACATCAACAGTACTACCTTTAGGACAAGGTATGGTCATTTTGAGTTCACAATGGTGCCATTTGGGTTATCAAATGCACCAATTGTTTTCATGTGCTTAATGAATGGTGTTTTCCGGGAATACTTAGACATGTTTGTCATTTTCTTTTTGGATGAGATCCTTATATATTCCAATTTGGAAGAAGATCATGAGTATCACTTGAGGATGGTGTTACAAGTGTTAAGAGAGCACCAACTGTATTCCAAATTGAGAAAGTGCTCATTTTATCATAACAAAATTCACTATTTGGGGCATATGATATCCAAAGAAGGGATAAGAGTGGACCCTGAAAATATTGAGACCATTAAAGGGTGGACAACACCTAAGAATGTGACAGAAGTCATATATTTCATGGGTCTAGCTAGNATGGGAAGGACAAGAAGAATGAACAATTCATGACTGAAATAGAAGGGACATTAGGAGCATATGCCTCAGTGAATCAATTTTCAGTCGGGCTTTTGAAAAACCATCTTAAACAAAAAAATCGCCTGATTAGGACCCTTGAAGCCAGACTAGCCACAACAATAGAGACTGCCAAAGACCAAGCGAGCGTATGAATAGAACAGGCTAGGTTAGCCGATAAAAATGAGATAGAAATACTCAATACTAAGCTCGAGCAAGCACAACTGGTGGTCCAGGATGGTCAGATGCAAGCAAGCCAACAAAAGGATTTGATCGAACAGTTACAGGCTAGGGTGGAGATCGTTGAGAGCAGAATGATAAACATCGGGATGTTCAAATCCTAGGCGATGGAGATTCGGGGCAGAGTCTCTGCGGCCCAACCAGGTTTCGGAGAACTTATCTGCTAGAGTAAGGGAAGCTGGAGCAGCACGGGTCGCCTTCCAAGAGGCTATGATAGCCACAAACAACAGGGGTTCGGGAAGTACTCCCAGGTTCACCATTTCGGAGCAGACCAGAGGAAACATTTTATTAAAAGAATGGGATCATAGCATCGTGGAAGGCAAGTTGCAAGCCAAAAGGGTAACAAATTCCTTAGAAGAGGCCTTTAGTGCTATAGATGGCGATCTGCTAGGCATTGATAGCAGAGGCAATGACGAGGCGTTGATGCACATGAATATGGAAAAAATTTCGCTTGATATAAAGGAAAAAGAGGATAGAGATTTTACCAAGATCTCCCAGGTGACTATGGCAGACATAGTCCAAACAGACAAATGTATGATTAAACCAAGTGCGCAATTATGCGCTATCAACATCATAGACAGACAGATGGGAGATAGGCTGCCGCAATCAGCCCGAGACTATTACTCTTTTGAAGCCAACTGTCAAGCATAACCGTCGAGGCTGATATCTCAACTGGTTGAAAGATGTGTCACCTATATCTAGCATGCACGAGGACAAACTTCTGGTACCAAGTGAAGACAGAGAATAAGAAATGGAGTTATTTCTCTCCTTCCTATCATAACTGAAATTTTTGTAACGATTGAGATTCTATCTTATTGTAAAATTGTATAAATATACCATAGAAAGAAATAAAAGTGATTGGACCTTTTTGTATAGATTGTAATAGAGTTTTTACATTTTGAGAGTTAATACAAAGCAAATCTGAAGATTCTCAATTCCGTCACGACTGTGTTATGAGTTTGTTTTCTTGTATCTCATATTTTCGTTTCATTTCATATTCATAACTGGTGAATGTTTTGTTATAATTTAGTACGACCACTACTATAGCGAATGAATTTTGGTTTTCTGTAATTGTTTACTGTTTTTCCTCTGTACCAGCTATTAGTAGGTGTAAGACCAGTTAACACTTTCAGATTTCTACATATATTTTATGCTACATTGGGTTATTTCCTTACAATTTTCCTCTCCTGTTTATACGTGAGATTCTCCCTTGATAGGAGCCTTACATCATAGATAGCTAAATGTTTTTCTCCCACCTCATAGATTTTATTAAGATATAACTCAGTTACGGGAAAGAGCCTTTGATTTGCACCCCATTTTATTTCCGAAACCGTAATTTCTCTTTTATACAACCAAATTGAGACAACACTTAATTTCTCTCTGAAGTTATTCTTATTTTACTATTCTCCATGATTGTCCCTGTACCAACACAACCCAATATTGAACTCGGATTATAAAATCAAATGCACATTGCCTTAAACCTTTTCGATACTATTCTTAAAACAACTACTACCCAGGTTGAACTTAAACGTTCATGGGCAGTGATTGAACAGGATATAACCATCCAGGAATAGTTGGAAGCTAGACAATGCCAATGTAGAAATCTTCCCTAGTTTCCTTTGTTGAAGGTTGACGTTTCTCTCTTCTCCACCCTTTACCCACTTTCGGATGCCTAGACACTATACTTCTAAGCCTTAAGTACAGACTCTGGAACAACACTTTCCATCCTTCCCATGCATGCACACACTCACAAGCTGAGCCATGACCTCCATTGTTGACCTCTGCAACCTCTGATACATGCAAACCCATGAAGCTAACCTATTTTACATGTGAAGCCAATAGGACTGCACAGTACCTGAGCCAGATCGCACCCTAGACATTTTTCTATTAGTATCCACATTTTCTCTGGATTGGTGTGGCTTGTTGTCATTACCAGAGCCCATACCCAATTTTTCTACTATGGTTTCCCGTTTGACTTAGGAGCTGGAAAAAATAAGCAGGTTGTCAGGCCTGTGGTTTGAAGAGGCAGTTTGTCAATCCCATGGATTGAAGAAGCAGTTTGTCAGGTCTATGAGAAACTCTCTCCAAGTGAGAGAGATTGTCGGGGAAGTGATTTCTCCTAGACACATTCCAACAACAACTACAAAGCTCTGACAATTCTTGATCTGGCCTGTTGTTGAAGACCTAGAAGGGAAGTGGAGTAGTTGATGGACTGTGGAACAATGAAGGTGTATTTTCCTGGGGTGGGACAACCATGTGGGGAATGAGAGTCTATGAGCGGTGGGAGTAAGTAGGCTCCTTGGAGGGGATCTTTCCTGATGCATTGTGCAACTTTCTGTAGTCTCAACCTATGCTAGGAATCCCTTTACCCTGGGTGGAGTTTAGTCCCAACTCAGGTGTGACCCACTGCTGATAGCTTGGAGCAACATGGTCTAAGGATGGGAATTTCGTGGAAGGTGTGCATGTAGTTGGTGGTATTATCATAAAAATATAAGTACCATTTCTATGTTAAATTATCTGTTGTGTATCCTATACATTTATTTAATATTTATATGAATGGCATGTGTTGTTGCATGTATGTTTTACTGTGACTTCCGCATTTAATTGGTGTATTAGTAGAATGCATATTATCTATTTAAGTTTATATGTATGATGTTCTGCAAAGAGCTCTGTCTTCCATATCCCAATAGGTCTATGCCTAGGTATGGATATTTTGATGATCAAAACAAAATGAGAAGTTTTGTTTTGTATTTAGTTTTAAGTGGCATTTCCTAGTAGAAGGCTGGGGTGTTACAAATTGGTATCAGAGCCCATCATTTCAAAACTGAACTTGAATGGGCCACAAATGTGGAATTTGGTGTCAAAATTCCACAAGGAATTGGTGTACAGAGTGTTAGCGTAGCGCTGAGAGAGCTCCTAGGTGGTATTGGAAAGCTCAGGAGGTATAACGTTTCAAGAATGTTAGCATATAAAGGAGACCACGAAAATTGTGGTATTGGGGCACATGTTTAAATTTGGGTTGTAGGATATATTTGGAAGAAGAAATACCCCCCAAAAATGTCAGATCCAGAGAAGGTGCAAGGAGGTTAAGCATAGAAGTCCTTTGCACTTTGCCCCTCAAACCATTTTAAAACTATAGCAGAGAAAACTGCCGAAGTTTGGAGCTCCAAAACACCAGAGCCCCAAAGTCTCGAAGTCTGTAACCAATCTAGACCACCCCTTTCCAGGGACATGTGTTTGCAGATTAAGCAATGTTTGAAATTCAACAGTCTGGAGGTTCTAGGGTCTTCAAAAGAGAAATCCTCCGAAGTCATGGAGTGATTCTTAGCTGAATATCATTGAGGAGAAGGTGTACCATTGGATTTATGATGAGTCAGTGCTCCGAGAGATTTGTAGAGAATTTCTTTGGAAGGCTTCGAAGCCCGGAGTCCTGGAGCTCATATTGATCATAGATCTAAGGAGTAAATGAGGATCGTCAATCAATACACCCTCCGAGTATTCAGAGAATTGGTTTTCAGAGGAAATGGATTGTAATGAAGGAATATCCTCTAAAGTTCTGGAGCCCCAGAGGCCCGAATCATAGGATAAGTGCCTATCTATTAGTGATGGGTCACAACCTATGGTCACATGAGATTGGGGGTCGAAGAAAAAGGGCCAAGTGCCTAAAAATTGTTTTTGAAAATAGAGAGGGGCTTGGAGAAGGATCTCATGGAATTTTTCATTTGTACAGACCTACATTTAATGAAGTAAATAATACCTATAAAATTGAATATAGGATCCAATACAGATCCAAGGGCCAATTTGGCTCTGATATGGAAGAATCCATGTATAGGGATTCCATCCCTGAAAAGAAAAAGTGTTCAAATATCCATAACTTCCTGCTCAAAACTCAGAATGGAGCATGGAAGTAGGTATTGTAAAGGTCTTGAAAAATAAAAGATAACTGATCACCCAGAAATTGGACCTGAATAGTCAATTTCTTAGGAAATCAATAGAAAATAAGTCTGAGTGGGATGCCATCTTTCATTAGTGACAAGATTTAATATGATGATCCCAAGACTTTGGAGGAAACCATAAAAAGATCTAAGTGCTTATATTATTAGCATAAAGGAAAGCCTACTTTCCAAAGATCTTGGGAAGACAGGAATAATATTAAGAGGGAACAAAGGTAGGAGGGGAACAAACCATAATTTCTCAGAAACAATCCCCAAGGACAAACATCTTTTAGAGAGCACAAAATGGTTGCGGTAGGTGGGAAAAGGCCAAGGAAGACACCCATTCAATGTTGGATTTGTAAAGGAGGCCATAAGTATAGAGATTTTCCTCACAAAAGTGACAAAGTGAGAGCTACCCAAAATGTACAAAAATATGAAACAATGGAAGACATGGGCATAAGTGTACCAAGGATCTATGCTTCCCTAGACAACAAGCAAACTAATTTTCAATCACACATGATTAAACTAGAAGGTATGATCAATAACCATGAATTTACTATTTTAATATATTCATGGTCTATTCATAGCTATATAGATCCTAAGGTAGTGGAAAGATGCATTTTCCAAGAAGAAAGCATGTGAAATCTTGGTTGGTGTAGCTGGCTACAGGAATCAAGATAAAATTTATTTAGTTGGTTAAGTCATGTCTAATGGACATGAATGGACTGAGTACCAAGGAATATTTGAACATACTTCCCTTGGGTTCATATGATTTTCTATTTGGTATGGATTGGTTGGATAAACACCATGTTGTCTTAGATTGTCATAACATAACATTTAATCTCCTGAATGAGGAAGGGAACCCAAGAACAGTCCAATGAATTCCTAGGATAATTAAGGTCTAAGAGATATCAACAATGCAACTGAAGAAGTGTTATATGAAGGGTTGCCAAATATTTTCATATCATATGGAGGAATAACCTAAGGATAAGGTGCCAAATATTAAGGATCATGCAGTCTTGAAATATTTTGAGGATGTGTTTAAGGAGATACCAGGACTTCCTCCAAAGAGAGATATTGATTTCTCTATAAACTTGATGCCTGGAGCAACTCCAGTATTAAAGAATCCCTACAGAATGAGTACACCAGATATGAAGGAGTTGCAAATGCATATTGAAGAGATTTTGAAGAAGGGGTATATATTCCCAAGTGTGTGACCTTGGGGTTCCCTAGTTTTATTTGTGAAGAAGAAAGATGGGACATTGAGTTTGTGTATTGACTTCAGACAACTAATCAAAGTGACTATAAAGAAAAAGTATCCTTTTCCAAGGATTGATTATCTCTTTGATCAGTTAAAGGATGCAAGGATACTTTCAAAGATTGATCTTAGATTTGGTTACCATCAAGTAAGGATCATAGATGAAGACATCAACAGTACTACCTTTAGGACAAGGTATGGTCATTTTGAGTTCACAATGGTGCCATTTGGGTTATCAAATGCACCAATTGTTTTCATGTGCTTAATGAATGGTGTTTTCCGGGAATACTTAGACATGTTTGTCATTTTCTTTTTGGATGAGATCCTTATATATTCCAATTTGGAAGAAGATCATGAGTATCACTTGAGGATGGTGTTACAAGTGTTAAGAGAGCACCAACTGTATTCCAAATTGAGAAAGTGCTCATTTTATCATAACAAAATTCACTATTTGGGGCATATGATATCCAAAGAAGGGATAAGAGTGGACCCTGAAAATATTGAGACCATTAAAGGGTGGACAACACCTAAGAATGTGACAGAAGTCATATATTTCATGGGTCTAGCTAGMAACTATAGAATATTCATTGWAGGGTTTTCAAGGGTTTCTCACCCAATTACTTCATTGCAAAGGAAGGGGGTGAAGTTTCAATGGATGATAGAATGTGAAAAGAGCTTCCATAAATTGAAGCAGTTGCTAGATAATKCTCTAATTATGAGGATCATAGATCCAAATGAAGATTTTTTGGTTTGCACAAATTCATGCAAAGAAGGACTTGGTGRATTCCTTAGTCAGAATGGGTTTGTKATGTGTTTTGAATCCAGAAAATTGAAAGAGCGTGAAACGCTCTATGCCACTCATGATTTGGAGCTGGYAGCCATAGTGCACACCTTAAAGAAGTGGAGGCACTACCTCATAGGAAAGAGGTTTGAGCCGATGAAAKACCATAATGGTTTGAAATATCTATTTGATCAACCAACTTTAAATGCAAGGCAGAGCAGATGGTTAGAATTCCGTTGTGAGTATGACTTTGATATCAAGCACATCAAAGGAAAAGAAAAAAAAGTGGTTGATGCACTCAACAAGAGAGTGCATGAAATGCATGCTACAACCATTAGCATGTATTAAACTTATATTAAAGGTATCATTTATGAGGATACAAAAGAAGATTTGCAGTACATGGAGTTAATAACAAAATTGCAGCAAGGTAAAATGCAACAGAAGGTTGAATATTATAAATTGGGAACTGATGAAATTCTCCTATACATGAATAGAATTTATGTACCCAATTCTCCTAAATTTAGGAGTACAATTTTGAAATAGATGCATAATGTACCTTATACTGGACACCCATGATATCAGAAAATAGTTGCAACAATCAAGAGGCAATATTATTGGCCAGGCATGAAGAAGGAAATTGTTGAGTACATTGCTAAATGTCTAGAGTGTCAAAAGGTCAAGGCTGAGCATAGACACCCCACTGGGTTGTTTTATCCATTGCCCATTCTTGAGTGGAAGTGGGAAGTGGTGACAATGTATTTCATCACCAAATTTCCCATAACAAGAAAAAAACATGATGCTATCATGGTGGTGGTGGACAAGCTTATTAAAGCTTCCCATTTCATTCATATGAAGGTTACTCACAAGGCAATCCATGTTGATGATATTTATATGAGGGAAGTAACATGCTTGCATGGTATACCCAAGACAATTGTGTTTGACAGAGACCCAAAGTTTACCTTAAATTTATGGAAGGGATTGTTCAAAGGGTTTAGAACAAATCTGAACTTCAACACAACTTATCACCCCGAGATTGATGGGAAAACATAAAGGGTGAACCAGGTGATAGAGGATATGGTAAGGATGTATGTAATGGACAACCCATCTAAATGGGAAGATTACACTTGGTGTAATTTTCCTACAACAATG
>JZKD02S0821759.1:0-14442 GCA_000966675.3 Picea glauca
TGATGATGATAATGATAATTAACATTCATTAAGATTGAATTAGTTTATTGAATCTTAAGAGGGTTAGTGATTACTTTACATTTTTTAGAATTTTGTTTTTGTGTTCGAAAAACATTAAGAGAAGTTTTTAAAGATCACCATAGTTTTGTTGAGTTAAAATGTTAGGAAGGTTGGTAGTGACAAATATTTTGAAAATAAGATTTAATATGGGTATAGGTTGGACAATCCAAGAGAAAATGCTTTTCATCTTCAAACTTCTTAGTGTCACAAAGGTAACACACTCTTTCATCCCATGGTGATTTAGGAATTGAACAATGCCCAGTTTCACTATGGAGCTTGTGAGAATTTGTTTATACTTTAGTAATGCTTATTTTTTTCTTCACACTTGTCAAAATAGATAGATAATTTTGATCTTCTAGATTAGGGTTGATTACATCCTTATAAAACTTTAATTTTCTTTCTTCCTTGAACTTTTTATCACACCACATTTTTTTTCTTAAATTTTGATTGTTTTTAATAATATCTTTACTTTGCAAAATAAGATCTTCCATATTAAAAAAAATCTCGAATATTTTTCTATAAATTTATTTATATAATAGAACTCCAATAACATATATTAAAGTTGATTTCAAAATGTGATTTTAATATTATATTCCATTATATTTTAAAGTCCTACCTAAATATTATCAAAACTCTTCATTTTCCATTTCTCACATATTTCAAGAGAAAACCAAATGAAAATTAACATTTCAGTGTTATTGAAAATTTCATATGTAGAATATAATAGTTAAAGAACATGTTAAAAGAAAATTTTCGAAAAACAATGAAATTCGATGATTTAAGCTAATGAAAATTTGGATTATTTATTTTTCAAGTTAGAAGTATAATTATTTTCGAAAGTGTTTATGGGATATTATTTTTCTTTTTAATATATTAAAAGAAAATTAAAGAAGAAAAAAATAATTTTGTAAAAAAATCAAATCATGTAAATATGATTTTTTTGTTTGATATGATATATATTTGCTTAAAAATTATTTTAATATTTTTGAGAATTATATTAAAATTATTTTTCATTCAATGGTTAATATATTTGACTTGATTTCAATTCTTGTAAAAAAATCAAATCATGTTAATATGATTTTTTTTGTTTGATATGATATCTATTTACTTAAAAGTTATTTTAATATTTTTGAGAATTATATTAAAATTATTTCTTTCTCGGATGGGGTGTTTCTAGGCTCAGCACGTGGACAGGCCACGGGGAGGCCACTTGGTCAAACGACCAACCACTTGGCGCTTGATCAGACCTGCCCCCCCCATATCCATCACCTCATGGCTTTAAATCACCCGCCGTCACTCTCCAAACCTCACTCGCGGCTAGCCTGCCGCAGGTTTTGGAAGCTTTGCTGCGTGAGAATTTTCATGGCGTCGTGCATGATGCCTCCACAGTCACATCCGCACCTCAACACTGGTGCTCCTAAAGCCGAGTCTAGGTGCGCTGAACTTCATTCACTCCTTCGCCGTTTCCATGACCAGCTCTACCTAGTTCTCATTTTCTTCCATCCCTCCTGGTGCGACCTCCACTCAGATACTCAGACTCCTGATTCGTGCCTCTCCTCTCAAGGTCTGCTGATCCTCTGCGTTTTCCATCCCAGGTTGACGCTTGCTACCGCCATGCTTCGCCTTAGAGGCAAGGCCAAAAGAGGAGCCGCCTGGTATGCGGCCAGGGGAATGGAGCCACCCAATTCTGACCCTCCTCCTGAAACCGAAGGCATCCCTTTCTTGGCTCCTATCAAAGCTCCTACCCCTGCACAACCACTTCATGAAACCACCCCTAACCTCTCCCCGCTCTCGAACCCCTATGTCTGCAAAATTGAGTGGTTTGATACCCTCGACAATTCACTGGGATTCACACCTCCTCCCCCTTCCCCTCCTCGCCATCCACCACCTCCACCCTCTCCCATTCGCCACCCCCCTACCACCTCCACTCCCTCTTTTTATATCCTTCCTCCTCTTCGCTGTCCCTCCCTCTTCGCTCCGCTTGTGACAGGTGTGCAGATAGAGAATCGATCATGGACTCATTGAGCGACCTCAAAAGGGGTCTGGGGGAGGTCAAGTTTTCCATTCTGGAACTGCAGAACAAGGATGCAGAACGACGGAGCCATGTAGAAATTTTGATGTCCTTCCTTCAGGACCTCCGACAAGCCATCGTGGACCGAGACAGGAGCAAATCACAGGAGCGTCAATCCTTCGCTGGGCCAAGGCTCGGTCTAGGTTTTTAGTTAATTCTTGCTTCAGGTTTCTGTTTTCTTTCGTCTCTTGGCAACCATGGGAGGCTGGCTTGTGTTTTCTTTTTTGTTTAGTCTAGCAATCAACACTTTGCCCTGCGTGGCATCATAGTCTCTCTTTGCATGTTTCACTCTTATTTTTTGGACAAGTGGCAGTGGTGGTTTCCCAGAAGGGCACGGTTGCCACGCATGTTTAGGAACTACAGACAGTTGTAATTTTTTTTGGCAGGCTTCAATACAAACTCGACAAAAATAATAATTATTTCTCAATAAATGGCTAATGATATTTGACTTGATTTCAATTATGGTTTTCTTCTCTTTTTGCTTAAAAGTTATTTTAATATTTTTGAGAATTACACTAATTTTTTTTTCAATGGCTAATGATATTTTACTTGATTTCAATTCTTGTTTTCTTCTCTTTTTATTCTTTCTAATATAGTAGGGGAAATAAAAGTATTAGAAAACCTATGATCGATTTTAATTAATATTGTAGTGTTGAAAGGTTCAAATATATAACAAATTACATGCAAATACAAATATTAAAAAAATGATTTGAAAATTTAAAATTACGTTTTCTAATTTAATATATTAAATATATACAAGACATAATAGTGAATTTGTCATTCACATTTTCAAGATTTTTTTTTTTTTAAATAAATTAAAACCTTAATTTAACATATTGTCATGTTAACATGTGTGGTGAATGCATTGACCTTTGGTTTAATGTTCTTCAATCTCATTTAATTTGGCCCTTGAATACCTCTTTGTTGTCTCGAACCATCCATTATGCCTTAAACCTTGTAATATTATCATCCTTGATTCTTTGGTTTGTTTATTGCTTTTAGTTGTAGACTACATTATCTCCAAAAACCTTGCAATATTACCATCCTCGATTCTTTGTTTTGTTTATTGCCTCTAGTTGTAGGCTACATTACCTCCAATGGAAAGAGAGTTTGATACACTCATGTAATTTGCATAGAATTCTGTCATATGTGGAGTAACGCTAATGCATTATGGTTTCACAAAGAATTTATGGAAAGCCCTTGATCAAGCTCTTTTGTTTTTCTTCCCCAAGTTTGGTTGTTGCGCCTTGAGAAGAATACAATTAGCCATTTAAAGTAGATTATAATATGGAGATCCTTCAAGATCCTCCTCAAGGGTAGGTTTACCTTGATTGTAGTTTTGATAGCATCGTAGGTTACTTGGATTGTTATGGGAAAGAAATCAAGAGATTGCAAATTTGATGAATATATGGAACTCATCCTTGAAGATGAACTAGCTCTCACTCCATTCCTACCCTGTGACAAGAAGAATAAAATATTAATTTGCATCAATAAATAACTACAATTATAGAACAACCCATAACGAGTTGAACCTCTTGCTGTGTTGTCGTAGCACCCCCCTAGGGTTGTGGCATCTTGAAAATGCAAGTGTGAAAGCTTAAGAGAAGGGATTATAATAGAAGCACTACACACATGCACCCTTTTTGTCGACCCATAAGTGCGCCTAAAGGTGGATGTTATAGGCATCCAAAGGGAGGCCAACAAGGGTGCCCAAAGGTGGCCCAATGGGCAACAAAAGGGTCACCCACAAGGGCATCCAATATTGGCGCCCAAGAGAGAGGCCTCAAGAACACTCCACAATTGATCCTAGTTTGCCTCCATTCAATTAGAAATCTGCTATTTAAGAGGAATTTCCCCTTCAAGACAACTCCAATAATCCTCTAACAACAAGCTCATCCATTACAACCATTAAATCTTTCAATGATAACTTTTGTTTGCAAGAAGAAGATAGAAATGAGAAGGAAATTATTTAATTCTTCAAAAATAAATTATGTTTGCAACAAGAAGAAAGAGATGAGAATGCAACTATTAAATCTTCCAGTAAGAAATTGAAACTTAATTTTTTTTTTAAATGAGAAGGTAATGATTAATTTTTTTAAGGATAAATCCTTTCCACGATAATAAAATAGAAATAAAAGTAGCCATTAACATGGGTAAGCATATAAGAGAAACCTTTAATCTAAATAAATAGTAGCATTGGTTCTCCCTTGTTGAACTGAATCCTTTCTCTTCGTTCCTTGTTTGAGAAACCCTAAGTTGCAAAGAATGAAAAAAACACCTTCTATGATAAATGAAGATACTAAAAACTATGAGTTTTTAGTATAAGTGATTTAAGAAAAGTAAAGAGAACCTCCTAAGACAAATGAAGATACTAAGAACTATGAGCTTTTTAAATGAGTGATTTTAGAAAAGTAAGAATAAAAGTGATAAACAAAATTCCTCATATTGAGGAGGATTTATAGAAAGGGCAAAAGTTGAAAGAATTATATTATTTTAATAATCATTTCTTATAAATAATGATGAGAGTACATATGTTTATGTTTGTATTAATGGTTATGTTTTATTTTAAATACTATAATAAATTTATGTATAGTTAGTAATTTATATAATAA
Organism: Picea glauca; assembly: GCA_000966675.3. NCBI lineage: Eukaryota > Viridiplantae > Streptophyta > Pinopsida > Pinales > Pinaceae > Picea > Picea glauca. The sequence goes on from JZKD02S0821759.1 coordinate 4,744, forward strand.
TATTAATATTGGTTATATACATTTATTTATGTTTATTTATTAAAATTTTTGTTAATGAATTAATTAATGTTGGGTTTAGTAAGTTGACTCTAAATAATGGATGAGTTTAGTTCTAATGCTAGACGCGTGAGTATGATTTTTAACAAGGAAACATCTAATGTTTTGAGTAAGTTATGGTAGTATTTTGACTAACATTATTATTAAAAATGATTTGTATTATTTTGCATGGAGCAAAGCCAAATATCGTACTTTGCAATACAACGATGACGGTTGGATGGCAAATAGATTATTTCATAAGGAGGTAGCGTTTCAAAAATACACGACCTTATGATGAGGTTCCAATTGTTTGTATATTTCACATTATGGGATATAGTCCTATGATGAGGTTCCAATTGTTTGTATATTTCATATTATGGGATATATTCTTTATCATATTTGTGTTATAGATCTTATTTTGCTTTTTATTTTATTTTTTTCTGAAATGTTGATGTGAGAGCAATTGAGGTGGTTTCACTTATGTATTATATATGTGTATCATTGGAATGAATACAATACATGAGATGATTTAAGGTCTTTTTCACCTTTTTCTTGTTTTGACTTTTTTTTCTATTTCTTAACATAATATCAGAGCTCCTTGAATTTTTTGCTATTTCGTAACATAATATGGGAGCTCCTTTAGTCTTAAGGACCTGATAGCTTCAACATGGTATTTTTCCATAAAAAATGAAATGTAATCTCAAAGACCTGATAGCTTCACCATGGGAAATGAGATACCCTGATAGCTTCAACATGGTAGTTTTCCATGGGAAATGAGATGTATTCTTAAAGACCTGATAGCTTCACCATAGGAGATGAGATACAACTTGAACATGCAACAAAAGATAAACAATTGACACAGATCTGAAGTATTTGTTGTTTGCCAATTTCACCATATGTAGATTCACATGCCTCGATTAAGTGCCCCCTAGGTGGCGACCTCTCTTTCTCTAACAAAAGCGTTTGAATATCTGCTATTAGATTCTGATGCGGGATGCTACTAAGCTTCATAAAGCAACAAAGGATCGATGAAGGGTTTTGAATCTCTTGCCTAGACTATTATTATTTTCACTGAAATGGAAAGCATCAATAAAAGAACCAGAATAATATCTCCCATCATGAATCTTCTAGACAGTCAGATCTGACTTTTACACGAAGTGCAGAACGTGCATCACTGTCAAACGAAGACTGCTCGTTGTCAATGGCTCGAGTCTTACCATTTGCACTCCTTCAATGCGTCATCACCAGTTTGATCTCCTTCATACACGATAGCTGCTTCAACATACTTTGTCACAGAATATGAAATGCTATCTGTACAATGATCCGTGGCGACATTATTGATAGTGCAACTTAATTTCATAATAGACAATGCTGAAGAAAAACAATTAGAGAATGTGGTAATAGTTTCCCAAAGAAATCATTAGTGTTGATGCTCTAAAACAAAAGAGAAGGTTGTGTGAACATTTTTTAAAGATTGAAATTCAAGGAGGTGTTTCATCATCAAGTTTTGCAATTGAAGACTTGCTTGCATTGGTCATTTGAAGATGGGGCAACCATAGGATCCATTGAATATTCACATTCACTACATGCATTATAGTTTCTTCACTAAAAAGTTGAAGTGGAACATACAAATTATTAAAAAGTTAGAACATGAAGATTATCGAAAGTTTCCATTTGTAACCTTCTAGTAAGAAGGATACCATAACAAAATCTATAGTTTCTTCACTAAAAAGTTGAAGTGGAACATACAAATTATAAAATAGTTGGAATATGAAGATTATTAAAAGTTTCCATTTGTAATCTTATCCTAAGAAGGATACCATAATAAAATCTTTTTCTTTTAGTTCTTGTTCTAGACCACCCTGAAATCAGAATAAGGGGGTCGAAGGAATTTTGTGCTCGTGGATGGTGGATACTTTCTTACTTGCTTTGATGCTTCATGTCTAGTTTTGGTACTTCAATTGCAATTTTTTTCTTTAATGCAACACATACATAGTACAAGTCAAGTTAATGAAATCAAAGCACTATCTAATGACAATCAAGCACATGTAATCAAACAACTTACATGCATATTCAAGATATCAAGTTGTCATTGCAACAACATTCAACTACAAAACCTACATCATAATTAATTTCAATCAATTCAACTTCAAAAGAAGCATCGATTTTGAGGAATGTACTTGCAATAGTTCTTTTTTATAAGTGTCAAAAATCAAGTTGAATTGTACTTATCAGGTGCATTTTCGGTTGAACTTGACACCCAATAATTGATAAGTCATTGTAATTCTGGTTCTACAATGAATTGATTGAGTAAGTGAATTATATACGAGGCGGAGTAACAATAATCTCTTTTTTGTTGTCAAATCAATTGTAATATGGACCTACCAGCATAAGGAGGCATCATTCGGTTTTTTAAATTGAGCGAAGTATTGAATTGTTAGAGTTATTGAATACTTTGATAATTAGCCTTGAAGACAACACCATCTCCATTCACAAATATACTCTCAAATCAGTGCTAACTTGTTTGCAAGTGATACAAGCTAAAGTTAGACTTATTCTAACTCAATCTCAACTCTTAAATGATGAGTTGATGGATCTCAAAAATTCGACATGGTTTAGGATATGACAATGGAAACAACTTTCATATCCTATATTACTCCAAACCGCTTAAGTCTGTGAGTGGAGGATTCTTGATAAAGAAATATCATAAATCAATGAGGAAAAACCCAAGTTCCAGCCTTGTCAAAGAAATGGTCACATGGAAGATCAATGTTTTGATATCCATCCTTGTCAGTGTTGCAGCAAGTACAATCATTCAATGGATAGATGCTCCAAGCGAAACAAACCCACAAGATTAAATATTCACTATGTGTGGATCAATCCTTGGCTGTAGTTATCGATACGCAAACGATTATATCCATTTTACTGCAAAATTCAATCTCAAGTAAAGACACATCTTGTAGTAGACAATGAAATGAATATGGTACTCTCTTTCACCTCAAAGGAGGGAGTGCAATGATGAAACTCTCTTGCACCTTAAGGGGGGAGTGCAAAAATCAAGCGAATAAGATTAATGGTCAACTAAAAACCACCAAATAAAGTGATGATGTCTCTCCTTTCAGCTGACAAAGGGGGGAACATATATGGTTGTCTGAATTCAAGTTTTGACAACAACAAATAATATGCTAGATGGACATCAACAATGTGTAGATGGTAGGATTAAAAAAACAATATGTCAGATGGGCATTGATAGTTTGTAGATGGAAGACTTAAGCAAACAATATGCCAGATAGGCAATCACAATTTGTAGATGGAAGACTTGGAAAAACAATATGACGATTGAGATGTTGATTGACACTATTTTGTGTCTTTTTTGAGAAAAATATTGTGGACACTTTGTTCATCTAGATGGTCATTCGACCACGCAGAGGATAGCTAGATCCATTTGCATTGCATCTTGTCATTTGATTGAGTTGTTAGGAATTTTTAGGGATGTGTCAAACTTGTCTCTGATTCACTTCTCTTGGTTTGAAACATCCATATCAGGCAGTTATTCATTGAGGCTCAACTTAGGAGTTTCAACATGAAGACTTGGAGATGTTCCTGTTTATGCACTTGCTTTGCTAGTATTATTTTTTGGACTTATGATTGATGGGGGGAATGTTATCCTATGAAATCCTATATCATCATTAAGTCCTACACCACCTTTGTATATTTCACATTATGGGATATAATTTTTATCATAAGTGTGTTCCAAATCCTACTTTGACTTCTCTTATCTTATCTCCTAATGAGGTGTCGATGTGAGAACAATTGAGGTGGTTTCACTTATGTATTATGTATTTGTATCATTGGAATGAATACGATACTTGAGATAGCTTGAGGCCTTTTCCACCAATTTCTTGTCCCGATCTTTATTAGATTTCTTAATAACATTGTTAGAGAGAAAACTAATGGTAAGTTTATCATCACCTACCAAAATGAAGTTCTTTCAAAATTGTGGAGAAATTGGTATAGTGTGATAATGAAGTGTTATAATAGATCAATTACATTTATTGCACTTGGGCTACTGCAAAGCTTAAGTGCATGTAAGAAAAAGCTTTGAACTGTGTTGATGTTTGTGTAGAGTCTTCCATAGTGAAAACTATGGTCAATTATGTTGGAATTATTTTGGGTCAACATTGATTCATTGACTTCATTCCTTGATGTGTATATTGCTTATCGTTTTAAAAAATGTTATGCATTTATGGGTTTTTGTAGGGAACCCATGAGGGGATCCTACAATTTATTAACATATATTTTGTTAATGATTAGTGATAGTTATGGGGTAGCGTCAACCATGGATGACTATATACAACCATAGTCAACCAAGGTTAATTAATATCAATTGTAGTAAACCATTTTTCTTGGGTTAGGGGTTTGGGTTTAGGGGGTTTGTGGGTTAGTAATTCCAACCATTGATATAACAGGGCTATGTTTTACCATGGACTTCTATAGTCATCCATAGTCAACTATAGTGTTGATGCCCTCAACAAACCCCAAGCCCTAGGATTGGGGACCTCAATTGTTTTTTAATACCACCAATTTTGATCTTGGATACTTTGTTTGGATTGAGCCTCATGTTATTGGCCTCATCGGATGCATTCAATTTCTTTGATTGCTTTCTCCGATTGCCCTCTTTGATTCATTTTTGTTTAAATGATTTATCTAATAACATTGTTGGATTACTATTGAATGATTCATAGATTAAGCTTGATTCATTTTCCTCTTGATGATGGTCTTTCTTTATGGTTATATGGATGCTTCATGTGACTTGGTGAATTGATTTGAGTCAAGTGATTCTTTGAATGATCTTGTGGTTTTCCTATGGTGAATATTTTTCTACTTTGTATTGTCAAGATAATGTTTTGATTTTTCTTAATGTGTATGTGCAAGAATGTTATGCACATGATTCTAAATAATTGAGTACTTAAAGGCTTATAATCACAATGTGTCAAGATAAAAGTTTAAATAATATTGTGGTGAGATTAATGTTGACTGGTCATTAATATTAAATACATTAACTAATCACATGTTTATTATTAAGTTCTGTCAATTAATGTACATGTCTCACTAATCTTGATGGCCTAAGCTAATTAAATACACAATTATATATTATTGCAAGAGAGTGCATCTCCATTTAATTACACGATGGGGGAAACCATTAATAAAACAATACAAGTTTCAAATAAGACAAACCATGTAAGAAAAGTGTATGACAATTGATTATTTTGGTTTTTTCATTGTCTACTTAGCTTATTTATGCAAAGTAATCAAAATATCAAGTAAAACATTAATGAATTAAGATTGGATTAATGAATTGATTTTCTCTTTATTCAATTAATATAGGAAACTAAAATATTGTGCTGCTGCTATAGAAACACATACTCTTGAGTAGCTTACTCATGAAGGATAAAACCTTATATTACACTAGGGTTCATGAGAGGTCTATTGCACATTTTTTATCTCATCCTTTTTCTTTTGTAGTTGTTGATAGAAATTCACGGGGATAAATATAGGGGAGGGAAGTCAAATCTTGCTCTTCTCCAATAAAGTAAAGTGATAAAAAGTTTGAAATATGGTTTCCTATCGATTTTTCATGAATTATGGGTAGTTTCAATTTTTAGCATAAGTCCTATTGCACATTACGAGCCATAAAACAAATAATGGTTTAGCCCTAAATTTTTTTCACAATGATAGAATCTATGACATTGACTATGGGGCACTCAAATCACCCTGTTTCCAATGAGTCTCATTTTTATGATGAGTCAAAGTTCTATGCGCTTTGATCATTTTTTTGAAAAACCAATGATCTAGGTCATCTTAAAATTGGCCAAAATCCCTATGGGTAAAGTTCCCATTGTGGGGGTGGAACTTTGACTTCTAACATAGTTCATACCAGATTTGAGGCCAATTTTTCTTAGAGAAGGGGGGTGATATGAGTGCCCCTTATCCCACGCTTGAAATCTATCAACATAACAATTTGGGGAAAATTCATGGAATACAGTTTTTTGGCTTGTTCATTAATCCCACCAGGGAGTTTGGCATTTGTTGGAGAGGTTCTAATGATGGTAGAGCCATGGAAATTCATTTCTATAATCATGCACTTCATATGAAAATCTCTTGCTGTCTGGTGAAGCTCCAATGGATTATTTTGAATCCCTCTCACATTATTTGCTATTGTGGTTGATCCCGTCAACCTCTGAGTGGAATACATGAGTTACAATCAATAAAAAAAAATGTATTCAGCTTGGGGATGATCTCGAGTATTTTGTGAATCCTCTAGGCATCCATAAAGAACATGACTCATTAGAAAACTCATTGGGCTTATCCGTTGTTTGTATATTTCTTATTAACTCTCTCTTTGTGTGATGTGCAAATTCAATAAAGCTTGGGAAGCCCATGGAGATCATTATAACAAAAAAGTACCATCGTAGACAATCATATTGTTATTGTTTCTAGTAGTTTTCCTCTTACATAGATCAATTTTATTCCCTAGAGAAGTGCACTACACTTGGAGAGTCACATGTAATTGAGGGAGTGAGTAGAACAACCAAAGGTTTGAGAGATTCTTTGGAAGAGTGAGAAACATGTATATGGCTATAGGTGGCGATTTTAATGTTGAATTCATTTCCCAAATTCAATTTATGGTTTACATAGGCTTGGAAAACTTACAAAATCATTGTGCAATCCCCCATTATCACTTGGAAACTTCTTGGTGTGAAATTCCACTAGTTTTATGTATTGATCTTCACACTAATTTGATTAATATTCCATGCTACTAAATCCTTGATTATTACATTTACATGGATGCCCATTCATTTTAATTAATTGACATGATTATTTTTAATTGACGGTGAATTTAATTGGTTGATTCAATAATTTTTTTGCACATGAATGAATTTATGTGGGTAGCGATTATTTGTGGTGTTATTGACAAGAACATTGAGGATATAATTTACATGCTTCTATTTATCATTCACAATGATCTCTTTCATTGATTTCTTGTTTCTATGATTTAAATGACTTCCCCCCATTTGATGAAAACATAAATTGATTGAGCTAGTTTGCACTCTATTTGCTAGTTATGGAATACTTTGTGAATTTACTTCTTTTATATTGATCTCAGGGGCGAAGATATTCTCTTATCATTTTCCTCTTTCATTATTTCAATAATCTTATAGTTTATTGAATGTTTGAGAGAAAATGAGTGATATCACTAGTTTGACAAAGTTTCTCATGTGAAGATTTGTAGATTGAGAAGATATCAGAAGTGGAGAGGATGAAAACTATAAAAGAATGGAGGATTTTTTTCCACAAGATTTGAAGCTTACTCAAATCAAGAGAGGAGCCAATGGAAAATTCTTCATTCCCAAAGAATAATGGATTGAAGAATACATCAAGTGTTGCTTCTATCCAAGCAACTGATGCAAGGGAAATGCAATTTTTAGCCAATGCAAAGGCATGAATACTCAATGAAGTGAAGTATGTCAATAGTATGCAAGTAAGGGCAGAAGTTGCTAGAAGTGATCAAGAAAGAGTGGATCGTGAACATAAGAAGTATTTAATTTGAATAGTCAAATACCAAGTTTCACTTTGTGAGAAATTCTATTATACTAAACTTCTTGTAATAAATTGTTATTCTCACAAACTAATTTAAATATTCAAAGTGGAAAAGAGTTGGAGCTTTGGGAAGCTCAATAGACACATTGGGGTAGATGAAGAGATAAGATAATGAAAGGCCAAGAGCCAAGACATTGTTTTATAAATATAATCATTACCTTTAAGTGAAGGGTGCGTTTTTTTCATTGTAAGCTCTTTTCACATGTTAATAAAATGATTGTTGCTAGAAAGTTGCTTCATACTCTTGGATGCCATGTTCATATTTATAACATTTTCTTTTTGCAAAATATTTTTTGTGTTGGAAAATGTTTTTTTTTTTAAGAAAAAAAGTCACTGCATAATTCTATTATTCTTGTACATAATATTACATACTGTAGGTCCTACCATTTTGTGCCTATAGGCACCCCGATTTCCCCCCCCAAAACCTTACATCACAAATGTCCCCCAAAAATCTGGGCACATCTTTCCCTTCTTCCCTACTATCCCATGAGTTGTGGCTCTTAGTCCCAAGAGGGTATACAACCCATACACAATCGTTCCAAGAGAGTAAACCACCCATACTGACTTAAACATAACAAAATTGTTCAAAGTTGAGATAGAAAAAAATGTTTGCTAGCCATTGCTATTATCCCAATTTTGATTACTGCATTATCCCCCAGAGGATAACCTTCGCCAAGGGATGGTGCTCAACCTCCCCCTAGGCCTAGAGGGACCCTCCATGCCTGTGGTAGGAAGATGGTCATAGTCCTCGTCTTGAATAACAATGGGCTCTCTTGGGTCCCCAGAGGGTCGACCTTTTTTTGCTGGGGGATTTTCTATTCCAGTTTCTCATGTTGATCTTTTTCAATGAATGAAACATCAAATTTCTTCTTGCAGAAAAGTTCAAATTTGGATTCCAGGACTCTTACCGATTGTTTGATTTGTTCATTATCATGTCGTTGCTAAGACAATGCTTGGAGGACTTCATTTTTCCGCTGAACCATGGCCTGGGAGATCATGGCTTTGGTGTGCTAGTTCACCTCGACCAACCTGAATTATTTTGTATCCCCCATCCTCATCTGACCAGGGCTTGGGACCCATTCTCGAACCTTGACCAGGATTTCTTCCTTCGAAGTTTGCTGTTTCTTTATATCAATAGCCCTTTGTAGCCCCTCCATTTACCTCTTTTCCTTGTCTGAGAGTCTGGACTGGAAATTTTCCTTGGCCTCTAACATGGCCGATTTTGTTATGGATGTCGAGCGGGTCCTCCTCTGGAAGGGATGGTGCTCGACTCTCCAGGTTTGCTGACCCCTACTTCCTGAACTCAACACTTTCCCCAAACCAGTTGGGGTTGGCCTGACATCCTCCTCATGTTTCCCAAATATCTTACGTCCATCTTCCTTCCCTCCCTCTTCCTCCACCAACATTACTTTGGTCTTAGTCTAACGAGCGACCTATACTGGATTTAGCATGAGAACTGGGAGACCCCTCTCAGTTCGTAGCTCAGAGGGGATTTTGCCTCTATGATGGGGTCGAGGACCCCTTCAATACTATCCCCTATGAACTTCCCCGTTTTCCTTACTAATCCTTTCTGAATCACTATTTTGGCTCTTCAGAGCCTCTCTAACTCATCCTTTTCTCGATCCTGTGGTATTTAGGGGCACTTCCTATTAATAGACTTACCCATTCTGCCGAGGGGTCGGATTTTCCTTCCTGACTTAGCATGGGTTTTCATTATCCCATACATTCTATCCTCTTCTCTCCTCACGATGACCCCCCAGGTACTAGTGCCAGATTCCATTGGCATCATACTGGTAACATATCATACTAACTCTAGCTTCCCCGTATTATCCTGGATCTTCCTCCCCCTATAATTATTCTTTGCCATGAATGGACTGAGTGAAGCTATTAATTTTGCTTCCATCGGGATGAGGTCCGTCTCCTGATTCCCATGTACCTTCCTTTCATCATCGATCATTTAACACGAGGGAAGGGAAAGGGTCCCTATAGATCGTTCCACTT
>JZKD02S0821825.1:28867-62222 GCA_000966675.3 Picea glauca
GTAAAGAAATGACTTTTTAACCTACCACCCAAAACTTAAACCCCTCTTTCACGATACATGCATGGAAAGGAACTGCTAACCTTTTTACTGATGTTTGGTGTAGATCCTCCGTTGCGCTTTGCCTGTTTACTTGCGCTGCTCCTTCCAAAGTTAACCTGCATTCAAGACAAAACACTACGCATGCATGCTACTTTTCTACTTGAGGGTTAGAAATTAATCATAAATTACACAAATCATAGATAACTCATGCATTGGGACGGGAAAAGTATCCTTTTATTATTTTCAAAATGAATCAACTTACAATTAAAGTCGAGACCGACCACCGCTCCTTGATCCTGATCCTAGGATCCTCCTCTTCTTTTTTCCTCCAACTGCTTTGCGTTAATTCTCCTTAGGCTTGAGGAAAGGATAAAGGGTTGGGACAATGGATTTGGCAAATGGGCAGAGTTTCTTTTCTATAATTTTCCTCCTTCAAATGGTACCACTACCCCTTCTTTTATAGGCTAGAAGGAGATAGGGTTTTGGACGAACTCTCGGCCATGCATGGCCAGGAGTTTCAGTTAATTGACCCATAGCTTTTTGTCCAGTCGGAAACTTTCCTATTTTTGTGTTTTGTTAGGTAAACGCAGGCTGTAGTAGGCCTTCCAGCGTTCACACGCATGCAGTAGTGGGTTAGGCCGTGTGTACCTTGACCCAAGAGGATTTTCGAAGAGGTTTTTCAGCAGATGTTTTGGCAATGAAGGGATATGAGTTGGCTTGATGCTAGGTAAGCATGTGTGGTACAATTTAGGGTTATAATAGATGCCCCCTAATGTGTGAGGTCATAAGATCATCTGATGGCCAAAATACATTACCAATCTTTTACCAATCTGTACTGATATGTCGAATGAGTGAGCCCAAGAATCAGGAATCAGGAGGTGTCGTCTGCAAAATAACAAGTGTCTCACCGAGGCGGGCATACCCATGCTCGGGATAAAATAGAACCATGGCTACCAATCAAATACACTGTAGATCCATGTCAAATAACTATAAAGAGTAGCCGCGAATAATACACAGTGGAGCTACATCGCGAAATCAGAAAGATATACATATAAAGTATCCATCTCCCAGAAGCTGATTCGACCTAATGGTTGTACTTTAGAGCTCGAGCAAGAACTTCAAAATATTCTAAACTTGGGTAGGAGTGTAATATGAGTGTACGACTGCACTGCCCAGAGGTCTTCGACGGCTCGTCGGTTATGGACTTGATAATCTTGATGATCAGACTGAAGGCTTCAGTGATTTCGAATAAAGACTTGATTGGACGTTCAGGATGGCCGGGTATGCAAACAAGAGACATATTTCAGAGGGGCCGACTCAGGCTCAGTGAAGAACTTCCCTTGGATAATAGCATGACAAGTGATAAGACTCAGGCAACATATCTTGTTAATCATAAGTCTACGAAGCAACAAGCAACGCAAACTCTCCATATGTTTGGAAGAGTAACCAAACGGTGGACGACACAACTCTATATAGCGAGAAAAATCTTCCTAAGGTCGTACTACACCCCATAGTATGATGATCAAACAGACATATGTGATTTATCCAAGGGCGACTCATTATGCTGCCAATAAGGAAAATACTTTTCCCATCCTCTTTTTGGGGTATATTTGATTTTTTTTTGTTCTTTTTGATAATTTTTGAAAAAGAAGGAAGGAATATTACGTTACAATGGAGGAATGAGTACTGCAAACATATAAACTCGAGGCACAAGGGTAAGATTGATGTTCTGGTGAAATGATACTCGAGAAGAATCCTTCGACAACCAAAGGTGTTAATACGCAGAAAGAAACTGTCACAAGGTTGATGGGTAAGGTATGCAAATGCGGTTGATAGAACACACAATGGTAACGTCCTTCGATGTAAGCTTAACGAGCCCAGAGAAGGTAAGATCGGTGGTTTTTCATGTTTAGAGAGTCTGAAAAAGAATAAAAGGAGACTCCACTGGGGCACCTTTTTCGATAATAGTCTAGTCGGTTCGAAAAAGGGATAAACTAGCACCGATTAGACGTCAATTCAAAACCATTTTAACGAGTGTGACAAGGACAAGATCACTCGGCTATTTTTTCAATGTTAAGGAGTCTGAAAAAAGATTAACTATGGACTCCATCAGGAATGTTCTTCTGGACCATTTTAACGAGTGTGAAAGAATAAGGTCACTCGACAATCTTTTCAATTTTAGGGAGTTTGAAAAGAGCTTAACTATGGACTCCGTGGGGGTTTCTTTTTCGCAAGTTTAGTCCCTCAGACCAGAAAAAGGGATAAAATCATACCTAAGAGTACTCTTCTAAAGAACCGAAGTTCTATAGAGTATACCTTTGTTTGTACAGCTGACCGTCCGGACCGAAAAAGGGGTAAACTACCGCTGTATAGACGTGACTTCAAATTTCAGTTTAACGAGCGTGAAAGGCAACAAGATCAATCAACAATATTTTCCTGATTGAAGGGTCGGAAAAGGGCTTAAAAGACAACCTGTTTAAGGAACGTTCTTCTGGACCAATTTAACGAGTGTGAAGAAACAAGGTCACTCGGCAATCTTTTCATCTTTAAGGAGTCTGAAAAGGGATTAAAGAAAACTCCATAATGGTTACTTTTCTCAGTTAATCCGGAAGAGATCGAAAAGCATAAATTCATTCTCGCTGGATGTTTCTTTCGGATCTCCAAGCGAACTTGAAAAACAACAAAGTTAGCTCATGATAGAATCTTTGTGGGTCGATGCCTGGCATCTCCTCGGGGGAGCTATATGCTCTGACAAAAACATTATCTATGACGCCAGGGGTTCTGGAGATATTGATAGGTATCATTTCAGAAATGGTTGCCATATTACCCTTAGCATAGATCTTGTGTGTAGCTAAGGGATTAGTATGAAAAGACCTATCTCCAGTCATAGTCATGGTGAATTCTCCTGCTTTGATTTGGCTGAACTTTGGGAGGAAATATGATCTGTGATGAAGATCTTCCCAAGGTTTGTCTGGACTAGTCATTGCTTCGATTACAACTTTGTCAGAAGGAAAGACTAAGTCTAACGAATCGGTGTTGGCGAGAGAACCCTGAGCCCATATAGGCTCTAATAGCGGATCCAACTCTCGTACGGGAGTCAGATCAGGGTTAGCTAAAGCTTGCTGGAATAAAGAGTACACTACTTCAGTGGCCGACAAGGTCATGGACATGCTGAAGTGCCTTGTCTCATCCATCGTGGCTGATGGGGAAGGAAGAATCCACGGATCCTCAAAGTAAGTTGTACAGAATGACGAAACTTGAAAAATCTCAGCCTTGTGGTGATTCGATATAAACTTGACATCGTCATGAGGAGGTGGGTAATCCAAGGTACCCATCAAGGATGGGCACAAACCAACTCCTACGTTAATGACACCAGATTGAGGATTATCAGTCATGGGAATCGTGGATGCCCACAAAGCTGGGTCAGGTCTAGAGAAGGACAATTGATCGATGGTCACTATCCGACCCTCATGTGGAAACAATAAGACTCAGAAAAATATAGCAACCACAGCTTGCATAGCATAAGTCCAACTCTGACCTAACAAGAGATTATAGTCGAGGGGGGCATCGACTACCTCTACTTCAACGCAGACGGCCTTCCCTCCTAACTACATAGGGAAGGAAGGGACGATGCCATGTGGTTGGAAAGAACGACCGTCGAACGCAGTGAGGAGAGTAGGTGATGGAGACAAAGCGGGCTGGCCAATGGCTTTCCAACATGCTAACGACATAACACATGTCGAGGTGCCTTCGTCGACCACCGTGCAAAAGATATTGCATGTAAAAGATTTCGTGGGATGAGACACTACTATCTGAAATGCTACGTGGTAAGGCAGATGAGGTTTTAAGTCGGTTTTATCTAGCACAATGGTACCTGGGTTACAAGTCTCAGTAGAGCCTAAAATAGTTAACAAGGCTTTCTTCTGAGTAGGGCAGCTTTGGAGGACCTCCAAAGTGGACATCACATATGGGGTTTGTGATAAATCTTCCACCACAGAGTAATTCAGGGTGGCCCTTGCATTTGGGTTCTGAGAAGATTTCTTACATGCACCCTTTGGGATGCATGTCATTGTTTCACCCAACGTCTTCTCGATCTGTAGAGGAAGAGATGGGATCTCAGCTTCTTTACCCTTCTCAGAGGCACTTGGTTTACTATAGTCATGCGTTCTAGTTGTTATGAAAGCATCACCCCTAACCATATATACGTTCGTGGATGAGGAATTGTTTGGAGGAGGGCAGGTTTTTTGGCTGCCCCCTTCGGCACTTGTAGAGGCTTGAGTTAAATTTTTCCCATGATGAAAGGGATTAGTCAACACGGCTTGTTGTTGCTGTGTGACAAAATTTTCGGCCTCTACAAGTCGAGGACAAATATGGGTCGGGTGGTCTTCCGCACACAAGTTGCATGGATACCTTGCCTTCCGTTTTTCCGTGGTGCCCTCACCAGCAGTATTAGTGGGTTTTTTCTCCCCCTTACCCTTCTTTCATTGTTTTTTCTTACCTTCAGGCTGTTGGGTGGCCTTTGGGTTAGTCGTCTGCATGGAGTGTACTTCCGACGTTTGGGTAGGAGGAGCAGCCAAAGTAGTAGTTTGGTTGGCCACTGAGTGTTGTATAGATAACTGTTGTAATTGCTTTGTCAATTGCTCGGCGGGCTTGGTTTGTGCTGAGCCAACAATACCATTGGCATGTGGTCCAACTCTCTGTCTGGTTTTATCCAGTATCGATCGTGGTGCATCCGGCAGGATGTTGTACAATAAATCAGACTGAGAATAGATAAGCTCAAACTGTTGAGCCCTCATGATGGCATATTCTTCGGAGAAAACTCCTGAAGTCGCAATGTCTTTGGATAATTGTGGGACTAAAGACTTAAGGAACCACTCAAGAAGGAATGATGGTGGGACTGGTACTTTTATTAGACTCTTTCGACGTATCCACTCTCGGATATGATCAGAGATATGGTTTGTTGTCGTCTGTTCGAAATTGGCAAGCAGTTTTGTGCCAACGTCGTATCTCACAGGTAACTGGAAATGGTTAAGGAAGGCCATTGCTAGTTCACCAAAATAAGAGTATCTTGAGCGATCAAGCTCGATGTACCATTTCCCGGCACTCCCGATAAGAGTGTGTTGAAACAATTGAAACTAGACGGAGTCATATTTCAATGAGTTAGATGAACACCAAAGATGGAAGGTAGTCACGTGATCACCTGGATCTTCGTTATGCTTGGCCTCGAACTTTGGAATTTTCGAAGGCAACTTCATTGGCATAGGAGGCCAATGTGGATCATGACAAATATGATCATTTAACAACCATGTCAAATCTGGAAAGTGTAATGTCACCAAGAATGGTAGTTTGGGTTGTTGTTGATAGCCTAGGAAAAAGGGTCCTAGAGTTTGACTAGCACCAGGTTGCCAGGAAAAGTTTGGTTGCTGGCCCGGATTCTGGTAGAAACCATGGCCCTGACCAGTGTAAGGATTTTTCATATGTGGAGACATCATTGGCTGATTCCCCATAAAGGACATAGGATGTTGGGCACTCATTGTGTTTGATGGACTTTGGCATGGATTACCCCATGCCGATCCTACTGGGAGAGGCATAGAAGTCTGTTTGGGGTTCCATTGACTGTGGAAATAATTACCCCAGAACGACATTCCAAAGGAGGGAACGGATCCTTGTCCTGAGTTCCAAGGTCCTGCTATATGTGCCCCCGGCACAGGAATAGTACCCTTCACCGGAGTAGAGTGTCCAAAAATGGGAGTACCCCCAGATGGGAAAGCAGTGGATGCAAAAGTGTTGTTACCAAATGTCCCATTCCAAACAAACGGTGATGAACCTAACGGTAGATTTTTCGCAGGTGTTCCTTGACTACCGGCTCCAAATGAACTCGTGTGTGCAGGCTACCCGGTGGACTGTTGATGCAGACCACCAAGCGAAGGGGACGAAGGAGAGATATGACCTCCAGCATAAGGAAAAGAATTAAAAGGGATAGGAATGCCCCCAAGTTGACCTTGCAGAGGAGCGTTAGAGCTCCTTGTACCCAGACCCAAAGTCTGTAAAGTGGAGTGAGTGAGTGTAGGACTTGTGCCCGAACTAGGCATACTGTACGAGAACAGAGAGCCTGTCGCACTGGGTGTGAAGAGAGTTGTGGCCGCCATGATAGATGGGGTTGGTCCACTGTGCGACGTATTTGCAGCCAAGACCATGGTGGCCCAGACCGATGACGACAAGTTAGGAGATGCTTCTCTTATGGTAGCAATGGTGGTGGGAATGGAAGAATTCCCAGAGGAAGTAACAACGTTTGTTTCCATAGCTGCGTGAGGCACTGACAGGCGTTCGTAAAATTGAATTGGTACGCTGACCAATGGCTAAGTATCAGTGGTTGGGGTTTCAACTGAGCCAATATTGGTGGTTGATTCCTCTGGGAGTTTCTTGGGCACAATGGTTTGTAACCTGGTTGCTTCGAAATACCCTTGTTGGTCGAGCTTCCGCCTCAATGGTGGAGGGGGTGGCTCCATTTTAACTGGCGACAGGCCCAAGAGCCTTCATGACTAGTGGAGCTCAGGATCCTCCACTATTTGAGAAGATCCAAGACACGCTAAGGTATTCTACACGTTCAAACAGTAACACACACTAAAAAAGAATCCCCTAAGAGATAAGTCAAGCAAACACTAAACTAGTTGGAAGAACAGTTACAACAACCAACACTAGAGCAACTTACCAGTGCAAGTGCAACTCAAAAATGGAATCACCCTCCAAGTATACTCTACAAAGCATGGCCCGATGTCTGTCCTAGGTACCGTGGTATACCCCTGCAGTCACCTGTGTATGTCCCTAAAAATATTGGCAACTAGTTTTCCATCACGTGAGCAGTCACTAGGCGGGTACAGTCGATAGTTGGGTAGACCACAATGAGCAGGGTATCAAGCCCGAAACCTGTCAAGGGTATCAAGATAAAATGGTCTGGAAGACAACTGAGGACTTCGAACGGATTTGAGACCCATGAAGCCCCGTGGCAAATGCAAACAATGGAATCCCACAACAAATCCTCGATATGTGTTCTCCACTACGCTTGGTCTGGCTTTGGAGGGGTTATCTCCACTACCTTTCCTCATGCAACCTCGTGTTTATCCCCTGTGTTAGAGGGGGGTCCCGGATAACTTCCACGAAACTAGACTTCTACACTCCCTATAATAGACTCCAATGTTTAGTTTTGAGTGGCCTTGGAGAGTTTCCTCTCCAACCTAATCCAAGGCCCTAGTCGTGAACTAGTGTATGAACCCTACAAACAAAAAGTCTAATAGATTTTAAATTAGCATTTCTTTTATTGGCTTTTTTACATCACAGGGTATGAAGGTGAAATTGATTATGTGTAAATACTCAAAGCAAAAACAAATGAAAAAATATGGAAACAAAAGACTTTTACTAAATGCAAAAATCAACAACTTTTCACAAAGAAAGACTTATTTTTCTTTTCAATTTTTCTAATATTTCATGCAGAAAACATAAAGGAATTTCGCTTGACTACGAGCTACTTATGTGCTAAATGCACTGCAACAAACTTATGAACAAAAGACTTCTTCCTAGCTATTGATGTAGAAACACAATCTTCAAACAAAGAAGAAAATGAAAAGATTTTTTTTCTTTTTCTTTTTAATTTACGTGCTAATCAAGCAACTAAGGGAAAATACCGACAAGCCTAAAACCAAGAACAAAAAAAAAATTATGGCTTAAAGCGTAGATCGCAAAGAATAAAAGAAAAGACACACAATGGCAATCAAGAAATCAAAGACTCTTATGCTTGTCTAAAAACCATAAAACAATTTTTTTTTTTTTTTTTATCTTTTTTATCAACTATCAACTAAGAAAAAATAGGCTAAGGGTAAGAGGCCCTAACCTACTAACTATGCAACCCTAGATTCAAACACCTGAGAGGAACATTTCTCACCACAAGTGGGGATGACTGCCCCCCCTTTGACTGAAAAACAGCCTGTAAAGCACGCTATTGTCACCTAAAAAGAACGCGTGCGAACGCGGGCTGAGCTACAACAGAGCACGTGTACCCATGGGCTACACTTGCACAGGCCGCATGCATGTCTAAAATCTAAGACAAAAATAAACACAGGCATCCCAAACCAGCAAGAGGCCTCTGGTATTGATAACTAGGGTGTCTTGAAGGCTTGGATCCTTCTTCCAACAGAAAAGAAAAATAATTGCAAAGAATAACAAAATGAAATAAAGCAAACTGAGACAAGACTATGAACCAGCAAGACTCAGACAGGATCCAGAAAGCCCCCTGAGAATTTATAATTCTGACAGGGAAGAGGAGGATTGCCTCTCAAGGTCTCTGACTCCTACAGGCTATTGAAACCTCTACAGCTAGCGTTCACACGCGTGCTATAAGAGATTAGGGCACGGGTACACGCGTGCAGGCCTTCTGCAGGTCGCGTGTACCTCTGTGTGTCCCGATAATTACCGTCAAGCAACAGTCAAGGAAAAAATGGTATAAAGAACCAGGTTCCTTGCTAGCTCTAACCTAATAGAAAATAGACAAACAAAGAAATAGAAAATCTAATCCTTTAAACTACCCAAAAACCTCGACTAAATCCGGAAACCCTAAAGAGTATCTTCCCCGGTACGGTCGCCAATTATGTTGTTGGGAAAAATACCCTACGGACTAGCAAAATAGGGTCAGACTTGCATGCATATTTTGACCATAAAGAAATGACTTTTCAACCTACCACCCAAAACTTAAACCCCTCTTTCACGATACATGCATGAAAAGGAACTACTAACCTTTTTACTGATGTTTGGTGTAGATCCTTCGTTGCGCTTTTCCTGCTTACTTGCACTGCTCCTTCCAAAGTTAACCTGCAATCAAGACAAAACACTACGCATGCATGCTACATTTCTAATTGAGGGTTAGAAATTAAACATAAATTACACAAATCATAGATAACTCATGCATTGGGATGGGAAAAGTATCCTTTTATTATTTTCAAAATGAATCAACTTGCAATCAAAGTCGAGACTGGCCACAACTCCTTGATCCTGATCCTGGGCTCCTCCTCTTCTTTTGTCATCCAACTGCTTTGCATTAATTCTCCTTAGTCTTGAGGAAAGGCTAAAGGGTTGGGAGAATGGATTCAACAAATGGGCATAGTTTCTTTGCTATAATTTTCCTCCTTCAAATGGTACCCCTGCCCCTTATTTTATAGGCTAGAAGGAGATAGGGTTTTGGATGAACTCTCGGCCATGCATGGTCGAGAGTTTCAGTTAACTGACCCATAGCTTTTTGTCCCATCGACAACTTTCCTATTTTTGTGTTTTGTTAGGTAAACGCGGGTTGTAGTAGGCCTGCCAGCGTTCACACGCGTGCAGTAGTGGGTTAGGGCTCGTGTACCTTGACCCAAGAGGATTTTCAAAGAGGTTTTTCAGCAGATGTTTTGGCAATGAAGGGATATGAGTTGGCTTGATTCCAGGTAAGCATGTGTGGTGCAATTTAGGGTTATAAAAAGAAGTTAGAATCTTACCAGCACATATAGTGTAGCAGCTCTAAGTTTACTTACCTTGGTTTGACAATTTAGTGTTTTCAATTAATTAAAATCTTTAATACAACAGGCTGACATTTTTGGCACCATTGTCGGGGAGTTGTTTAGAAGGTAAGTTAGATAATTGATTTGGTTATTTTCTTAAATGCATTTGGTTTGGTGTGGTATGTTTAGCAAGTTGATGAAAGAGGAGTTGTGAGATGAGGGGTGAGAACCGACACATCTGTTATCACAGGTTCCTCTGAAACCCAATCTTAGTTTTTCTTTTATCTAGTATGTTTTCATGAGAAATAGAGATCATAGAGGTAGATTTAGGGGAAACTCAAAATAACAAAAAGACGAAACCTCCACCCAAAAAGCAATAGAAACTAAGACTGGAACTCTGGTTGAGGAAACCATAGAGAAAAACATAGAATCGGGAACAAAAGAAACAAAAATTGGATTAGAAGGGGATAATACCACACAAAAAGAACTTAAACCATTTATCATTTCCCCTCCAAAACCAGGAAATACCACATACAAATAAATTCAAATTCCTGGTGATCCAAACTCGCTTGACAGAGTTAATCCAAAAAAAGTGCAAGCTATTTTCAGGAACCCTGACACTATAGTTTCACAAATAAAAACTACAACTGTTGAATTAGAGGTAATAGGATCCTCAAAAGAACCAATAGGAGATAGTTATTCTGTCAAAAATAATCCAGAGAGGTGGGATTTCACACCCTCACCAAAGAAAGATCAGATTGCATATACAATTTTTGGTAATCCTTTTAACATGGTAGAAAGAGGGAGATAATTGGATAGAAGAGAGAGAGGAGAAATTTATGTTGAAAATGAAGAAGAATAACAAGTAGAGACTGAGCTAAGACCAGAAACCACCTTTGGGTTTCCAATTTTGGGTTTGGTCCAAAATGTCAATATGAAAAATATCCCACCTTCGGCACTACCAACCTTTTATGGGAAAAGTAGTGAAGATACCGATGTCTTTCTTTTTGAATTTGATATCCTATGCAGGAGTTATAATTATCTCCAGGATGCACATAAGATGAAGTTGTTTCCTGCTACCCTAAAAGATTCTGCATTGCATTGGTTCATGAGTTTAGGAGAGTATAGCATTAGATCTTGGGAAGATATGAAGACAATTTTTTTAAAGAAGTACCAAGACTATTGTAGACCCAAGGATTCTCGAAATGATATTTTTAAAATGCAACAACAAGATGAAGAGAGCCTTGAAGATTTCTTAGAAAGGTTTACATATACTCTTCAAAAATCCAAATATAATGATCTTCAAGATGAAGCAATCAAGACTCTTTTCTCAAAAGGGGTTTTAGATGAATACATTGACACTCTCAACTTAATGGCTTTGGGAGAAATTTATCAAAAAGAATTTGAAGCACTCAGTGAACTATGTAGAACTTATTCGAGAAGTAGGGGGAAAATGGTAAAAAGCGTGAGAGAACCTGTCAACAAAAACACCAAAGTACCCACATTTAGTGGAGTTACTAGAATTGAACTGGGAAACCTTTTGGAAAATTTTAAAATAGACATTTTAGGAACGATCGAATCTCAGTTAGACACTCTGAAGATTAAGAAAAAGCAGGAAGAGGAAAACCTTGTATTAAGCATATTCTACTTGAAATGTAGAAAAAGGCATCCTTTACAAGAATGTCCTTTGGACAATGTTTCTGTATGTGCAATTTGTACTGAAAATCATAAAATAGAAGATTGGCCATCCTTACTAGGACTGCAAGCTATATACAAGGGAGGGGAATCTCCAGGAACTTCATCTGCACCTAAGAGGCCTTGGCAGCCTAGGAACCCGAATATGTATCAAGAACCATCCCCACAACCTTCCAGCTGTTATCCACCCTTCTCTCAACAACAACAACATCCATGGAACTGGCCAAATTGGCCTTCGCAAAATGTTCCTGCTCAACCTTGGTATCAAGGATGGAGAGAACATAATTATGGAAATAACCAACAACAACATGCGGTACCAATTCCCCAGAATCCATGTACTCAATACCCTCCAAACATGCATCAGTTATTGCCTGGATTTACTCCACCTCCTTTACCACCTATTCAACAAACTCCTCAGCAGCCTCATAATCCACCTTGGCCCACCATATTACCCGCTCAACCCATTCCAAATCCTAATAACAGACCACCTCTGCCACTCCATAGTGTTGATTTTCAAAACTTCCCAACTTACACCATAAACCCCATTTCCATACAAGAAATACAATTGAGATCTGGGAAAACTTTAAATAAAACCCAACCTGTAACAAGAACAACACCAATGGTAATTATCCAAGAACATGAAGAAGAACCTGTAGATGATTTATCAAACAAGGTATCTTTAAAATATGTCATCATTCCAAAGAATAAAGTATCTGAATCACAAAAAAACATACAAACTCAGGTTCCGTGAACACCTCCTTTTCCTGAGAGGTTGCTCATTGAAAAACCAATTGCTCAATCTAAGTTTGACATCATGAATGAGCTAAAAAATGTTTCTATTAAGATTCCATTGTTAGAAGTAATCAGATATGTTCCGATCTATGCCAATACCATTAAAGAACTTTGCATTAAGAAACCGGTCTGTAAACGGAAAGATCCACCCACAATACACTTAGTAGGCCAATCATCGAATTGTATTTCTGAAGCTCCTAAGATTGTGAAGTATGCCAACCCCGGGAACCCAATAGTATCATTTACTATCAACAATGTTTCTATTGGTAATACTTTAGTCAACTTGGGTGCAACCATTAATATAATGACCATCAATACAGTTTAATTGTTACAACTAAGTCAATTCCTTCGCCCTACCCCTACAGTTCTTGAACTCGCTGATAGAACAACTATAAAACTTGTTGGGGTCCTCGATGACATTCTTGTTACATTATCTTCGTGGGAATATCTTGTCAACTTCATGATTATCCACTCAAAGGACCCCACGAAAGGTCATCCAATCATTTTAGGAAGACCTTGGTTGGCTACAACCAATGCTTTCATAGGATGTTGTGGTGGGGATATGTTCATCTCAAATGGCATTTCTTCACAGAAGCTTACTCTTTTTTCGCCTGCTCAACCAGTTACAGAAGAATTGTGGTGGCTAAAGTGTCCATATCATGAGAATTATGAGGAAGAGCCTTTATTCCTTGTTGATGAATTTCACGCATTACAAGAACCAACAGAGGATTATATTTTAAGCCAATTTCTTTCTGTGACAGAAAATGTCGAATTTCCACAATCATATTTTCAATACGATCAAATTTTCAGAGAGGAATTTCAAGAACGAAGTGAGTCATTTTTCTCATTTTCACCATATATGGTTTTCACCATTGATGAGCATCTAGGATCATATACCATTCCAGTAGAAATTAGCCCAGGCAAATGTCTATACATCAATTTTGAATTAAGTCTCAACCAATAGGAGAAGTTAACAAATATTTTGAAAGAACAGTCAGGGGCATTTGCATGGGAGTACATTGATATGAGAGGAGTGCATCCTGACACCTGTGTTCACCACATATATATCCAACCATAGATAACACCAATAAGACAACCACAAAGGCGTATGAATCCAATCGTAAAATATTTTGGGAAAGAAGAGTTACAGAAATTATTAAACGTGGGATTCATTTATCCAATTTCTAACAGTAAGTGGGTTTCACCCCTTGTTGTGGTACCTAAGAAAATGACAGGGAAATGGAGACTGTGTGTAGACTTTACGGAGTTGAATAAGGAAACCCTGAAGGACTACTTTCCCTTGCCTTTTATAGATCAAGTTTTGGATACCTTGGCTGGAAAAAGATACTTTCCTTTCTCGATGGATATAGTGGATACAATCAGATTCAAATTGCTCCTGAAGACCAAGACAAAACAACATTCACATTTCCTTGGGGCACTTATGCTTATAAAGTGCTACCTTTTGGATTATGCAATGCTCTTTCTACATTTCAGAGAGCAGTCCTTGGGATTTTTGCTAACTTAATTCATGATTGTGTGGAAGTGTACATGGACGATTTTACTGTTTATGGAAATACCTTCGAAGAATCCATAAGTAATCTTGAGAAAGTCTTGATTCACTGTCAGGAATCAAATTTATCCCTTAGTCATGAAAAATGTAAAATGCTATTAACTGAGGGAATAGTGTTGGGTCATCATTTGTCTGCAGAAGGAATTAAATTCGATCTAGCTAAAATTAAAGTAATAGTTAAGCTTTCCTCTCTGAAAACCCAAAAAGATGTGCGAAGTTTTTTGGGACATTCTGGATATTATTGTCGGTTTATTGAAAACTTTACAAAGTTAGCTAGCCTCATGTTTAAATTGTTAGCAAAGGATGTAGAATTTTGTTGGGATAACAATTGTCAAAATGCTTTTGAAACTTTGAAAGCAAAATTGTCCATGGCACCTATTCTACGAGGACCAAATTGGTCTCTTCCTTTCCACATTTCAACTAATGCCTCAGACACTACTTTAGGAGGAGTTCTCGAACATAAATAAAATCAACAAAATTATGCTATTTACTTTACCAGCAAAAACCTTACTCCTCCTGAATTGAACTACACTTTGACAGAGAAGGAATTTTTGGCTGTAGTTCATGCCATTAATAAATTTCGTCATTACATCACTGGGTATGAAGTTTTTGTACATACCGACCATTCTTCTATTAGATTTTTGATGAACAAACCAGTTACTACTGGAAGGATCACACGATGGCTTTTGTTACTTTAAGAATTTAACATCACTATAGTTGATCGGCCAGGAAAAGAAAATGTAGTTATGGATTTTCTTTCTCATATTCCTCAAGACAATACTGATATTCCAGTGAATGATAATTTCCCTGACGAACATCTATTCGCAGTAGCTGTTAAGACCCCTTGGTTTGCAGATATGACAAGTTATTTAGCTACAGGGAGACTTCCAGCTCATTTGTCATCACCACAAAAGAAAAGAATTGTCCAACAGAGGGCTTATTACTCTTGGGTAGGAAGTGATCTTTTCTATACAAGTCTTGATATTATCATTAGGAGATGTGTTCGGGAAGATGAGATTCCTGATATCCTTTAGGCCTATCATGACGGGCCATGTGCAGGACACTTCTCTGATAAGAGAATGACATATAAAGTCTTACAATCAGGATATTACTGGTCGACACTGTTTAAAGATGCAACAAAATATGTAAGAAGCTGTGATAGTTGTCAGAGGATGGGAAGGCCTACCATACCAGACGAGATGCCCTTACGACTACAGGTTGTGATTGAACCATTTGATAAATGGACACTTGATTTTGTAGGACCAATTTCCCCAATGTCGAGGAATAAGAAGTACATCTTGGTTTGTATAGATTTTGTGACCAAGTGGCTAGAGGCAAAATCCTTATATCAAGCAACTGAGAAATCAGTGGTTGAATTTATTTATGAAGATATCTTTACCTGCTTTGGTTTTCCACAAGAGATTGTTGCTGATCAAGGTGCTCAATTCACTTCTAAGCTGATGAAGGAACTCACAGATAAATATGGGATAAAACACTATAAGTCTTCCCCATACCATCCACAAGACAATGGGCAAGTGGAATCCACGAATAAAGTTCTGGAAGCTATTCTGACCAAAACAATACATTTACATCACAACGATTGGGCAGATAGACTTCCAGAGGCTTTATGGGCATACCGAACTACGTGGAGAAATACCATTGGTCATACCCCTTATGAATTGGTATATGGAAAAAAAATTCTCCTTCCCATAGAATTTCAGATTCATGCCTTCCGCATAGCAGTAGAATTGGGTTTGAATTTGGATGAGGCACATAAATAGAGAGTTATGCAATTAATTGAATTGGGAGAAATTAGGAAAGATGCTCTTCAAAGAACTATCCTCATACAAAATAAACGTAGAAAATGGCATGATAAATACATTAAGAAGAAACATTGTCAACCAGGGGATTGGGCATTGTTGTTTGATTCCAAATATAAAAATTTCAAAGGAAAAATTATGACATGATGGTTGGGACCGTATGAAGTGGAAACTGTTTTTGATAATGGATCTGTTAGAATTAAGACCATAGATGATTCTCAAAATTCCTTTGTAGTAAATGGACATCGATTAAAAGTATATAACAAACCCTTGTCTAGAGATGATTTTCTACAGGAAATGTCTCAATAACTAGAAATAAAGATAGTAGGAGAAGAGTCTTCTCCTCCTGCTAATCCTTGATCATTTTTGTTGTTTCAAAATTTTGTAAATAATAAAAACAAAAAAAAATCATATAATAATAATAAAATAAAAAAAACATTTTGGATATGTTGACATATTGTTTTCAGTTTTACAGGATTTTTGAAGCAAGTACAAAATTAAATTTCATCACTTTTTCGCAACAGGTAATAAGGTAAGATCATTTTATTTTGTGAAAATCTTTTATCAATATATACTATCTTGTTTTGAAATTAATAAATTTGAGCTTGTTTTCTCCCTTTGAATTGCTCATTAAAGTATGAAAGAGGCATTTATCAGGGATAGGATTATTCTTTACTAGGCATGATAGATTATGATGGGAAAGAACCCCCCCTAAAGTTTTCTTTTAGCATTTTCTCAGACTCTCAAAACATGAGAAAGCAATGAGTATATACTAACTTGGGCTCATAAAATCCACAAGTAAGTGATTATTGTTCCACAAAATCATTTTCTGCAAAATTTATATCTACACTCACGTTGGATGATGTGGGATACATTAAGGTCCACCTTCCAAAAAGTCTCACTCCATCGACATCAACACCTTATCTGGAGTAGAGATTAGAGACTCCTTAGTACCCTGGGATCTGCATGCCTCAATGGCATATTTCCTTGCTAACAACCATGGGAATACGTCAATGTCTCTTGGTTGATAGATCCTATAGGTGACTTGACACCAAGAGATTTATTTATACCTGTTAGGATGTACTATAGGTACCTTGAGGCCCATTGACATCAATGGTGGGTCATCTGGCATTGGTTAACGACATTCATTAATGGCCGGTAACCCAATGATTTCTTTTTGTGTTTGACTCCAGAATATTTATTCACACAAATAAGAATTGTACCATGAGTTAAAGATTTGAAGTTGTTGTAGAAGACATAATTTTGATTGATTCCTTTCAAGAATGAATGGGAGACAGGTTCAGGGATAGCCATCAGATAATTTGCTTCATAAACATGAAATCTTTTTCTCGGAAAGATATTATTGGTTAAAATTTCTCTGCAGATCTCGGTTTATTTCCTTAGTACCAGTTAGTGCCAAACAAAATTAATCAGTGACAGTGGTTATCAACAGTACAGATTCCAGTTACAACTTTGGTGCTCTCTAGATTCAGAATTGGCTTCAAAATCTCTGTAGTAAGAAAATACAGCATAACAGGGAGTAAGTAATCGAGCTCAGGTAAGCATAGTTTCATGTTAGTTTAATTTATTAAATTACATATTAACAACTTGAACTATGACTACCTCGATACTCCATGACATTTCATCATTTCTATACTCTGTACTTAAAAGGTTGAGTTCAATTCTTCTTGACATTTCATGTCATGAATAATGAACTACATTATAATGGTTGAATTTGACACAACTCATGTGAAATGATATTTTAACAAAGGCGTATGACCGTCATCATTCCTTCACATGCTACTGATCCTCACGACACTTAAAATGTCCTTCCATAATTCCTTTCATGGCCTATTTCATACATCATAATCTATTCCTCTGTTTCCCTCATCTAATTCCTTTGCTCGCCTTTGAACCTTTCCTGTTATACTGAGTAGTATTATGGTGGCAAATCGTCACGAACCTGAGACTTATGCAGATTTGGAGGCTCTTCCTAAGTATGAAGCCACCAAACACATCTTTTAGAAAGCTGGATGGGAGTCGTTCTTCAAGAAATTTGACAGGTATGATGATAAGATTACACTTCAATTCACTTTTCACTTTCATGGTGGACTGGCTAAAGTGGACGAGCTGGAAGTTGAAGTCACAGAGTAGTTCATTTCTAAAGCAATTCAGTTACCCAGTACTGGTCAGAAATGGACGAAGGGACAACCAGTAGACAAAAAGCTCTGCATGCAACTCCTGCAACCCTAGTATCAGAAATTACAATGGTTAGAAGGCACATCGAGGTCGTGGTTGGAGCCGAAATGGGCTCAGTTTCTATCCATACTTCAACGCTACCTCACCTGTGAAGGTTGGTACACGATCATGTTTCCTTGTCATGCTCGACTCCTTTTGCATTTCAAAGGTAACCATTTGGTGAACATCCCTTATTTTTTGTTGAAGAGTTTGAAGAAAATGGCAGAACAAGTTCGCAAAGAAAAATATTTTAGGGGGAATCTGTTTCATTTTGGTCTTGTCAAAATTTTGGTTAAGTTTGCATTATCCCACAAACAGGAATCTTGGGATATGTTTTTTGTAAGAACCCTAGCTTCTGACAAATCTAAAGATAAAAATATTGAGTCCATTGCTCAACAGAAGAAGTCAAGTTCTAAGAAAAAAGTTATTAAAACCCTAGCCAAAATCTGTGATGATCTTGAGTATACACCAGATTGCACAACTGAGGCCAGTGATGATAATCTTGGCACTGAACACTCGTTTGATGTCCATGGTTCTGATGGTGTGGAAACTAGCTGTGAAAAAGTGGAAAATAATGTCCCTATAGATGTAAATGTTGAAACTCTGATTTCTTCTCCGACTGGTAAAAATATTGTTGATGTGGAAGAACTCAAGGAGTTAATTGCCAAACCTAGAAGAAACCATAAACGTAAATGCACACTTTCAGATATGGATAACTCTGTTCCTAGCTATCCATTACAAGAAAGAATGAAAAGTATGAATGATCATGAGGAGGCTCCAAAGTCTTTTGAGATGACATGGAATCTCTCTCAATTTATTAGAAACGTTTGTGAAGTCAATCAGCAAGATAATGTGCCCAAAGAAATTGCGCAGGACAAGCCAATTGAAATACCAGTCGATACCCCTATTCAAGTATATGATGATTTCACTCATGAATCCAACCCAGTCGATACTCCTGTTCAAGAACCGGATGAGTTCACTCATGAATCCAGCCCTCAAACACAACAAGGTCATTGTAAGACATTCAAATCTTACTATGAAATCTCTTCCAATAGATCTTTGCGACCAATGGTTGTCAGATTGGAAAACAAGAATCATAGGTTAAAACAGAAGTTACATGAATATGCCATACAGGATTGGCATACAAAAAGATAAAATGAACTTATGAAACTCATGCAAGATCACTTCTCATCAAAGATTGAGCGTTTAAAATGGAAAAATAGATGTATTTTGCAGAAGAATAAGAGATTGCAGAGGATTTCCAGGAAGCACACCACCATTAATCGGGTTCTTAAGAAGGAAATAAAAAACATAAAGAAGCATGAGAGATTGCAAATGATGGTTGCAGCTGCTGCAACACTCTGATGAATCTTAGTTTTTGACTTATTGTTGCCTGAGGATAGGCAAAGTCTTCATCTTGGGGGAATGTTAGTCTCCAATTTTGACCATATTTTTTCCTATATCATGTCAGATATACCCCCATTCCATATCCAATATCATTCCTTTCTGGCCTTACCTTGATACATTTCACATCATTTTTCCCTAAATGGATCTATTCAAGGTATTCATATGATTTAAGTTAGTTTTAATGTATTTTGATACTTTAAACTGGTATTGATACTAACGTGGCATGAGTTAGGTACTTGTTTCCTTGAAACAGATTTATTAGTACTAGGTATTGGCTTACACTTAGTGGAGATGTCAAAGATTTGCATGCCATTGCGAGATTAGAATACTAGTTCCGATTCATATGATTGATTGAGTCATAGCTCAGATTTCAAATCTCGAATTTAATTTTGAAAGAAAAAAATGTGATGACTCAAAGAGGAATTATAGAACCATTCATTATGATGCTTATCTCTATTTTATGATTCACGCTTCTTGACACTTCGTGTCATGAAACTGTGAACTTAGTTTTAACAAATTTTGAGTCATTTTCAGATCTAAGATTTTCTTACTTAAATGTACCTATTAGCGCTCTGTAAATTTCCTAGAGGTTTTTTAGAAGAAGAAATCTATGAGAGGTAACTTTATCCAACCGCTTTTGAAGCTGGGATCTAGCCCTTCCAACTTCAGAGAGGAATCTCTATATGTGATTTAGGTATGTTTCAAATTTTAAATATTAAGCTAGATAAATAAATAAGTTGATTTTGTTGTCGCAGTGTTTTTCGAGTTGGTTGAGATAGTTTACACATCCATTGGGCTACGGGATCATGTCGTAAAGATGAAATCTGAACCAAAAAAAAAAGGAACCTTTCACAGGGAAAGATAATATAATCACTGGATTCTTTAGTAGCATAAATGAGGAATAGTAGAAAAGATGAGAAAGACAATTACAACAAAGAAGCAATTAAGAATTTCTTTATTGTAAAATGAGAAGATAAAACACTTAAATCTTTTGAGTCAGAAATAGGGTATACAAGGTAAATCCTACAACGTTCGTTACTTCTAAAGATTAGATTTAGAAAATAGTATGATAACAAAGTGAGAATAACATTTAACTTAGAGAGAAAAACATCACTAGTGAATACACGCAAGAATCCTGTAAAAGTGCCTCTTTGTATTAATGGAAGATCTCTTCAAAAATATTACAGTCTGATAGCTTGCAGGGTGTGAAGATCAACAACCCTCAATACTTCGAAAGATGAAGTATTTATAACTCAAAATTACAAATGATCCTGTCATTAAGGACCAGGACATGCTAAATCTATTTTTATCCTAACTAACTTAACAAATTTCATAAATCTAGGAACCTCTTGATGATGTGCCACAACTGCATGTTGTTTTCTGGGTGGACTGTTGGTGAGGCCTCTACACGACCTCATATGACTGGAAAAATGACTGGGCTGGGACAACTCATCATCTACTCGATCAGATCATAGAGTTCTTCCCTTGGAAGATGACTGGGCACGTTGACTTTGAGTAGCGTTCAATAAACTTCATCCATTTCTGTGTACTTGGCGAAGGTAGGTTTGGTGATGAAGATGTATCGAATTTCATGATAAATAAGGATGTCCCACTGAAGCACATCTATAAACGCCTTGCCAGTGATGCTGCCTTGAATTCCTGAAAACTTTGAACTGTCCTTAGCCACATCGGCCAGTCTCTTTTGTAGTCTGGGAGTGTCATCAATTTATCATTGATTACTTTCAGACCATGGATGATTTTAGGGGCTAAATTTCTCTCATGGGCTAATTTTCCATGGTTTTTCCAAAAATCAGATTCGCTATTTTAAAAATAATTCGCCCAAATTCTATAGGATAAAATTATTTTACCTTAAAAATCGCCAAAAATTTATAAAAACTATACAAAATTCTTAAAAATTTGAATATTTTTACAAAAATATCGCCAAACATTTATAGTTGGCATATGAAGGATTAGTAAGATTCGTCAAGGTTTCTATATTTTAAAATAAATTTCCATCCTTAGAATTATCCTTGTTTCAGACCAGGAAGACCTTTCTTCTGTAGAGCCTCAATCTTACTAAAAAGCCTTTGTACCCCTAGGTCCATGGCCTGAACCTTTTCTTCCAGTTGAAGCATTAATCCTCTCTTGGTCAAAACTCTCTTGAACTCAAGGATGGTCTCTGTTCTATCATCAATTTTCAGCTCTTCCAGCTCCTCCCTAGTCTTAGAATTTAGGAACTTCATGATTTCATTAGCCTATGTTGGCATCTCTCCCAATTCTGATCTGATCTTCTCAATGGCCTATTTGCTTCTCTGCACAAATTCATTCTGCTCAAACATGATCTATATCATGGGCCATATCTCGTTCATAGACTTGGCGATGTCTGTCCAGACACTTTCTTTAACCTCAGCCAAAGTTTTACCTGCCACTATTTTCTTTCAGAGCTGTTTGAGCTGGTCTGTCACCTGCGTTTCCTTGGAGAGGTTGATCTGAAAGGAAGATTTGAGTTCATGAATGTTCTCAATCTCCTTTTTGAGCCTGCTGATATCTGTTTCCTGCAGGTTCATCTTTTCCATAGACTTAGCCAATTCAACTATCTTTTCTAGGGATGTCAGTGGAGTCGCAGATGGGACTTCTGTTACTGAAGTTGTGCTCACTCCTGAAAGTGGAATGGAACTCAATGGAATGAATTCCATTGGCTTCAGTTGTTCTTTTTATTTTATTAGCTTCTCCATCTCAGCTTCCATTTCCTTTAGTTGTGCATTCTGCTCCATGAGTAGCTTGATCATTTCATCTTTTTCTCCTTCTGTCTCTACTATCTCCTTTTCCTGTGAATCCTTTGTTTGTGTAAGTTTCAGTTGTTTCCTTAAGGAGGCTATGTCAGCATTCTTCTTCTTAATCATCTCCTCGGCTGCTTTCACATTCGAAGGATCATAACCGATCTTGAGGACCAATTCCTACAAAGTCTTGATCCTGTTGTCCTTGGCGAAGGATGATATCTTCTCTAACTTCAACTGTGTTTGAACATTGTTCAGGGACACTTGCAATTTGGACGCAGTAGTGGAAGCATGTGCCAATGTATAAAAGACCATTTCCCCTATTTTCTTGTGCATATCCATCTGATCGGCCAAATGCACATCCTTAGTTTGGAATTCAAAGGTGGCCCTTTTTTAATTAGTGATTACCTTTGGATCTGGAACCTATGCTTGGAGGAATGCCATATGAATTCTGCCCTTATCAGTGTCAAAAGCCGATAGCATCCTATGTTGTGCAGTCGATGTCTGCTTCCAGAACTGGGCGCAAGTGCTATTAGTCAGGGTCTGGTTCCTTTTATTGATCAGATCATATTTTCCAAAGATGTTCAGCTTCGGTCCTACTTTGCCTGGCTGGGTGGTCGACGGAGTATCTGTAGATTTTTTTGGCAACACTAAGGTTATGATATGTTGGAGGCTTGCACTGAGGGGTGGCCTCTCAACCTTGGTCACTGTAGTAGATGGAACTTCCTTTTCCCCAGTCGGGTCAGGAGCTGAAAAGGTTTTATACCTCTTGATATGCAACTGGAATTCTTCTAACGACACTTCAGTGACAGGCTGAGACATATCTTGCCTAGGCATTTTCTCTTTCAGAACCTGTGGTGTGGTTGTTTGCAATACAGTGGCCAGGGGATCTTGTTGTTCTGCTTCGACCAAAGTGTTAGGTTCCCATGCTGTCTGGTTTGCAAATTTCTCAACTTCAGGCCTAGATTCGTGGACATATAGGATGTTCTTGTTTTTCACCCTCATCTCGGAGATAATCCCACACGGATCGTAATGCCATGGGAAACTCATGAAGAACTTCATTTCCTTCAGCAACCTATCTACTTCTTCTCCAGCACCACGATTGTTGTATATGAAAGAGCCAATCTTCCCTTTGATTCTGAGATGTTGTTTTTTCTTTAGAGACATGAAATGGATATCATCAGAGTTTATCATTTGCCTTATATACTCTAGAGAAAAAATTTTGAGAGGCAGGTATTTCAGAAGTTTATACGGGGCCAACTCACACCCGTATACTCTGATCTCAGTGTGATCTTGGTATAAATACCAATCACCAGTCTTGGTGTGATCTGAAAGATCGGGCCTACCGCTAAGCATACTTACCACTGGGTGGTAGAATTGATCTATGAACTCCTTGAAACTGAACTTTGTGGAGTTATGCTTGAGCAAGGAGGTCCATGCGGTCACTGCCTGGGCTCTACCATCTCCATCCATATTTTGTATGGAAAAATCAAATTTGTCCACTTGGAAGAAAACGAACAAGTACGCCAGTATGGAAGAATAACGGAACATGCCTTCCGTGGCGAAATTGAAGAACTGTTCATGAATATTGTTCGCCAGGAACGTGCTGAAGTTGAATTGGGTAGTGGGCTTCTTGTCGGTGGAGAAAATGGATAAAAATCCTAGAATGGGTTCATCTACCCACTGATCTAAATAGTATCCCAACAAGGTGCATAGGGACTAGATGATATGATTTCCTTTGGTAGAAAACATGGAAGAAGAATAAGGGGGATTTGTGGAGGGAAATTGAGTGGATGGTGGGAGGAAAAGCTCAAATATTTGAGCTCTTTGGGGGAAGGTCATTTTCTGGTATAATTTTGTGAGGATTTCAAGGTTGAAAGGTGATGAAGATTCAGCTCGGGGGATTTGCATCATTTGGTCGATGGTTTCAAGCGTGATGAGGAACATAATTCGTCTAGACAAGGAAACGACGACTCTTTTCTCAGGAATGTAGTGGGCTTGGCACTTGAGGGCAAACTCTAGAAAAGGGTGAATCTGAGGAAAGAGATATAGGGGTAAGTTGGACTCCCAGAGTCCAATTTCATCACTCTAGTCCAGGAAAACTTCCTTGAGCCACGAATGAAGGTCTGTGAAATCGAAATCGCACCTTGTATTTGTGATTAATCAATATTTTTCGGCCAGTGGAATCCTGTCATGATCGACAGGAGGTGGGAGAAACATATTCTCCTCTCCTTCTACTTGTTTTGACTTTGGCACCATTACTGCAACAGTACCTGCAAGAAAAACAACATTAGCAGGGACGACTGTAGATGGGGGAAACTGACTGTAATGGAGGAGAAAATGGTGTAAATTTTTCCGGTGCGATGAGTGGGTAAATTGTGAGAGTAGGAAGAGTGAGGGTAGTTTTGAGTAAACGGGTGTCCGTTGGGTGTGGGAGACAGGTCAGCTGGTTAAGGAATAGGTTATCTAGTAATAAATGACCAACAAATCATTTAGAATGTGATATGGCAGGTGACGACAACTGAGGGAATACAGACAGGTGAACTGGCGGTTACCGATTGGAGTAAAAATCATGGTGAGGGGGCTTGCCACAAGAGAATCGAGGGGAAGGACTGACAAAAATTATGGGATGTGACTCTTTCAGGGAAGGCGGATGATGACATCAGGAGGTGACAAATGTATGTCATTCAATAGGAGGTGATGGGACTCGGGACCGGTAGATTGATGCCACATATAGATAGGGGCCTGCCAGAGGAAATATTCCATTCTGGAACCCCCCCCTTCAGTTAAAAGTAGATCAGTCGAGGGGGTCCGAAAAACATGTTGAGTCATTGATCTGTGTGCTTGCTTCTTGGCTACAGATCTGGGCACTTTCTTTATCACACATTCTGGACCCCTCCCCTCCATTAAAGGCAGAATGGACGGGGGGGGGCCAGAATCCAATATTGATCATAGATCGGTGCACTTAAACCTGAGCCATCCAGATGCACGTGGGTCTTATCAGCAATTTCAGACCCCCCCCCTCAGTTAAAGATAGAACAGTCGGGGGTGTCCGGAAAGATCTGTTCACCATAGATCTGGGTGAAATCATCTGGACCATTGATATATGAATGGAGTATAAGTGAGGGCGCAGAAAATACATGCGCCGAGAAACTTAGGATAAGTGCATTTCATGGGTTTTTTCCCAAGGCTTTTTATGTCTACACCACCAAGGGGTTAGTCAAACAACCTTTTAGGTATCCAAATCATGGTGTAACATTGATCATCAAGCTGGTTTTATTGCAATAAAGACACTAGCCTATATTCTAACCTAGTTTTCTATGACAATTAACCTAGATTAAACTATTGGGTTAAGAATTTACATCTACCCTGGGGCTATCTGAACAAGATTAGACAGTCTGGCCAGATTTATTCACTAATATAACCTAGACACTTTGGCTAAGATTAAATGGTTTAAGCAAACTTATTCACTAACCCTATCAACATCAATTTAAAGAGAACTTGGCCATGCTTGAAAGGTATGGACCAAGTTACCATTATTGCATGGGGCTTTTATTGAAATTCTTTTATGCCCTCTTTTCTTTTTCTTTCTTTTTTCTTTTTCTTTTCTTTTTTCAAATTATTTGCTGAATAAAAAATCATTTGTCAACAAAAACACTAGAGATAGATAATATTCCAATCACCATTTGATCCTATAACTTATAGGGTGATAATAGAGGCTCCACCTGGGGATGGAACTTTCCCTGTGAAGTGCCAAGAATCCTGGTTCTTGTCGTTCTAAAAATTTCTGCCTAGTAGCCTTCGTTGATTGATTAGTTTTATTCTCAAAAAATGGAAGAACAGTGGTCAGCGGCTTAGGGCCTTCTCTTCTGGCTTCAACCAGTTGACTAATGTTATTCACTCATAAAATGCAGGTGAAAAATAAAAATGGTATGTACAATGGAGAGTGAAAACTCGAGTCTCTATTGAGGCAGTACATAATGCTTCAACATTCTACCATTTACAGGTCCTCCTAGCAGATCTGTCCCATCAACATTGTTTAGCAAGAAAGTGTTTTTTCCTCTAAATGCTTGAATCATGAATGGTCCCTTCCACAGACTATCGAAATTGTTGTGCTTTCCCTTGTCTTCATTTCTGGCATCCCATCTCAGCACCAAGTCTCCTAGCTCAAAATCATCTTCCTTGGTTCTTTTGTCAAAAATATTCTTGATGCTTTCTTGGACTACCTGAGTCTTGTTGAATACTTCTTCCCTAGACTGCTACAAATGAATCATCTTATTGATCCTTCTTTGTGAGTCATTTGGTTCGGCTTGTATGTCTTGAAGCAATTTCATGACGGGGACTCCTAAGGAAGTGGGGAAAACTAATTCTATGCCATAAACCAGCTGATATGGTGACATACCGATTGACCTTTTGGTGGTCAGTCTGTCATCCCATAATGCGAACACCAACTTGTTATGCCACGACTTCTTGTTTTCCTACAACGTCTTCTTGATGATGTTTACCAAGATTTTGTTTGAAGATTCTGCCAACCCATTCCCCTGAGGGTAGTAAGCTATGGAATTTCCCAAACCAATGTGGTATTGGTTGCAGAAATATATGAGTTTCTTCGATCGAAAAGAAGTTGCATTATCATTTATAATCTTTCTAGGACATCCAAAGCAAGACAAGCTATTATTTTCAAGGAATTTGATAATAACAAAATCAGTGGCTTGCCTGCTTGGTACTGCATCGATCCATTTGGTAAAATAATATGTGGCAGTGAGAATCCACCTGTGCTGGCCTGAAGAAGGGGGGTGTATTTCTCCAATGAAGTCCAATCCCCATTGCTAGAAAGGGGCTTCAACTGAGATTGGTTTCAGGGGTAGAGGAAGGAGTTTCCTTTTGCCTTCAAACAACTAACATTGATGACATGAAGTCACTGTATGATGTACATCAACAAATAGAGTGGGCCAATAGAATCCAACTCTGAGGATTTTGTTGGCTGTGACCTTCCAGTTCATATGGCCACCACACTCTCCTGCATGAAATTCTTGTAACACTTTGTCAGCTTCATCTTTCAATAAACAATTTAACATAATACCTCCAAGATCTTTCCAATACAGATTGCCTTCTAGAATACAAAATTTTAACGCTTTCAACTTCAAAAATCTAGCTTTAGTCTTAGTCAAACCAAGGGGAGCTTGTTAATTATGCATAAAAAATATAAGGTCTGCGTACCATGGAGAGTTGAGAATTACCTCTCTCACGCTTGGAGTCGCCGTCTCGCCCTGTTCATCTGCTGCAACTAAGAAATTAATGTCAAGATCATGGAAATTAGATTCAACCATTAATTTTGCTAGGCCTTGACCTTTAATTAGTTTTGTAGGCTTAATCTCTATGTCATATTCTAAAATGAAAGCAATCCATTTTCCTCTTCTTCCAGCCGGATTGTCCTGGGTCAAAATGTCTTTTACTACCACATTCAGAACATATGCAATGGTGCGACAATGGAGAATGTAGAGTCTAAAATCTTTGATGGCTTTTACCAAGGCAAAAGCTTGTTTCTCCATTATCTTGTAATTCAATGTAGCATCTCTTAACACTTTACTAAAGAAATCTATGGGTTGTTTATACCCTTCGTTGTTCTTCTATAATAATACCGCTGCAATGGTATGTTCGGAAGCAAAAGAAAAAAGATAGAAATCCTTGGTAAAATCAGGATTGATCAAGATGGGGGCCTGTGTGAGTGCTCGTTTGACTTGTTCGAAATACTGCCTGGACTCAGTGTCCCATTTTATTTTTACATCTTTTTTTAACATATTTGTAATGTTTCTGAAGAGCTCTGCCAGATTGGGTATGAATCTTCGTAGAAAATTTATTTTTCCGATAAAAGACTGTAATTCTTTGATGTTTCTTGGGTGTTCTAATTTTTGTATGGCATCGATTTTGCTGTGGTCTATTTTGATTCTGTCCTTGGAGATTATGTGCCCTAGCAATTTTCCTTCCTCTAGTTCGAAGAGGCTTTTCTTAGAATTTAAAGAAATCCAAAACCTCTTTCATTTCTCAAAGACTCGTCTGAGATGCCTCAGGTGCTCATCATCAGACTGGGAAAACACAGTTACATCATCCACATAGATGACGATAAATTTACCTAACTCTTCCACAAAGGTGATGTCCATCGCTCTCTGGAAAGTAGCTCCAACGTTCATCAAACCAAAAGGCATTTTCACATACATGAAAGTGCCCCATGGTGTAGTGAAAGAGGTTTTGTCTTGGTCATCTGGGTGAATGAGGACCTGATTATAACTCGAGAACCCATCCAGCAAAGAGATTCGACTAGATTGGACTACCCTTTGTAGTATGTGGTCCATTTTTGGCAAGAGGTAATTGTCCTTTAGGGAGACCTTATTTAGATTTCGGAAATCTATGCAAAGCCTAATTTCCCTATATTTCTTACGTGGAGGGACCAAATTTAAGACCTATTTGGAAAAACGTAACGGAACTATGATTTTGGCATCGTACATTTTTTTGATTTCCTTTTCTATCAAGGGGAGTAACTTAGGATTGATTCTCCTAAGTTTCTATCTGAACGATTTTTTATCTTCTTTTATTGAAATCCTATGTTGTATGATGTTGGTATCATAAGATTTCAAATCCTCATAACCCCAGGCAAAGACATCTGAATATTCTTTGAACAACTCAATGTATTTGAGTTTTTTCTCAGGGGGTAATGATTTGGACAATTTGACCATCCTGGGTTTCTCTTCGGTCCCTATATTACAATATTCTACTTCTTGTCCACTAGCTTCTATTTTCATTTTTTTGGCTACATCGTTAAAATCAAACAAGTCCTCTAGAGGAAATAGACCCCTCAGTAAAACAATACTTTTCAAATGTAGAACATCAGTCTCCATCTCATCATCGCCTAACTCTTCTGAATCTACGCTATTTACACTATCATTTTCGAAATAAGATCTAATTACATTCTCATCTTCATTCTCTGAATCTATTTTTGTACATTCAAAATCATTTTTACACTGCAGAAAGTCTTCGATTTTATCATCATTACCCAACACTTTCTAGTACCTGATATTGTCAGGAACGGTTGGTCTGAACTTCACCTCTACCGTGTATGGGCGAGTCGAGCGGAAAGGAATCTTACATGTGGCTGCTGACGTAGCCAATTCATCTGCCAAAATGTTTTGTCCCCTCGGCATTACCTACAAATCAACTTCAGTGAAACATCTCAGGGCATCAAGAACAACATTACTATAAGCTCTAAGACGGGGATGTTTCGCAGCATACTCACCTTTAATTTGCTTGATTATTAACTCAGAATCACCTCTTACCATAATCTGTTTGGCACCAACTCTTTTCAAAAGTTTCAGATCGAGCATCAAGGCTTCATACTCGACGATATTGTTAGTGCATTGGAAATTTAATTTGTAAGAATGGTTTTCTGAATACCTGGTTCTATGATTGTGGAGCCAAACTCCCGCTCCAACTCCTTTGCTTACTGTGCCATCAAAATCCATTCTACAGAAAGCTGCCGGTAATTCTTCAGTTATCACCTTTTTCTTTCTTTCTACCTCAATGATTTCTTGGACTTCATCCAGACCAGATGTATCTTCTCCCATTTGAGTGATTTGTTCCTTCGTGTCACCATCGTTATACAAGATAAAAGAATCCAAGTCAGAATACACGGAGTAAAGAGGATAATTGTGCGGTTTTTCTTGGCTACTGACCATGTATTTCATTAATGTTTCTCTGTATAGCCTTCTTTGTTGCCCGAAAACTGGGATAGTGGCATACAACATATCCAGCTGCAGGGTACCTCTCAATTTATCCCCCCAAGACCGAGATAGCAACATTCTGTACTTCGAGGGAATGTCTGTAACTACAACATCCATAACCATGCTCTTTGCAGGAATCTGAACCAGGGTGATACATAGGTCCTTGATCAAACCAATACATCTAACTTTACTGGAGTCGAATGAGTGTAAATCCTTGTAAGGTATGGTGACCTCCAATCCAAGTTTCTCCATCACTAATTTAGGCATCAGATTGTGGGAAGCACCTGAATCCAGCATAGAATTATGCAAGATCAGGTCATGTATATTTAGACTGATGTAAAAAGGAGGGACATCACCATTATCGGCTCGACCATCTACTTCAGGAACAAACAGAAGTTCAGGTTGATCATCTGTAAGGTTCACAATATCTAAATGATTTTTTGATCCAACGGTTAAGGCTTTCGTACCTATATCAGGTTCAATGGTCAATGCTTTAATCACTTGTGAATGATAAGCATCTTTGTTCATCAACTCGGAAAGTGGAATGGGAATTTTTACTTTGGCTAATTCCCCTTCGAGGATGAAAGGTGTAGGGACTTTTCTTTGGCTCATCAATTATGGTTTGTCTACCACATTCTTCTGGCCAAAAGTACTTGGTTGATTAATTGATGAAACCTCAGGCTGCGGTAATCTTTTCAGAATAGTAAGGTTTCTTTTCGCGGGAACTTCGACAGTACTCTTCTCAGGAATATTCTCGACAGATGGCTCAGAGGATTTCTTGGTTTCGACTATATTCTTCGTTTCAATCGTCTTTTTTGGGGAACTCCCTTCTGTCTTTTTACTTCGCAGATTGTACTGCCGATGTACCTCCAAAATGGAATTTTTGAATGTGTGGTGTTTGGCATCTCCAGCTTCTTCATTAGGTTTTGTTTGATTTAGAAGAAAATTTTCTTTCTCTTCTTGGGTAAGGAAAATAGCTTCGTTATCGTGAATTCCCATGAGATTTATGTGAGTATCCTCTAGTTCCTCAATCACTTCCTCTCCTTCATCAGCATAATTTTCTTGTAGGGGAGGTCTGATCTATTGATTCAGACCTCTCTTCTCTCTTTGGTCCCTAGGATCTCTCTGTCTGATTTGAGAAGGGTTTCTCCTGAGGTTAGGATTCTGAACTTGAGGAGTTGGTGGGTTTTCTCTTGGAGGATTTATTTCTGACACAGTAATTCTTTCCATCATTATTTCCATTTCT
Source organism: Picea glauca (assembly GCA_000966675.3). Taxonomy (NCBI): domain Eukaryota; kingdom Viridiplantae; phylum Streptophyta; class Pinopsida; order Pinales; family Pinaceae; genus Picea; species Picea glauca. Next base: position 59,754 of record JZKD02S0821825.1, read on the forward strand.
TTGACCAAGGAATCCAATTTGGAATCGGAAGTTGATGTGGAAGGTTCCTCTTTGATTGTGACTCTCCTCTCTGACCTCTGTCGTGCCCTTTTTGCCAACAAATTGGCCTCCACACTTATTGCGCTTTTCTGCATGTCTTCCAGGGTGGTAGAATTTCTTTCCCTTAGTTGGTATGATATATAGGTGTCAAAACCATCGGGGAATTTTATCAATGCCAAACCCTGTGGAGGTTTGATTTCGGCTAGGATTGCACTGTATAGGTTATTGAAATGAGTGCAGTAATATTGTACTATCTCACCTTGATTTCCTCTAATATTTTCATATTCTGACAATATTTGGAGAGGGTTTTTCTTTACCTCCCATCTGTCTAGAAAACTCTGTTGAAATGCAGTAAGTTCAAGGACTGAGGTGGCACGTAAAGATTTATACCATTTCTTAACGTCACCTGTCAAACTTTGGGAAAACAATCTCATTTGAACGTCAGCCTCATCTACTTTGTGCAGGTCAAAATAATCATTCATTTTATCAACGTGTTGTTGGGAATTCAAAGGTCCTATTCCATCCAACTGTGGGAGTCTCATTTGATAGTCTTGGGGCATAGCATGAAGAGGCGCGGCCAACACCAAGGGAGTGTATTTAGCTACCATGATAGGTGGAGGAGGTGGGATAAAAAACTGGATGATAGATGAGTGTTATCACTGAAATTTCATTTGCACATGGCGATAAGAACTCCACATCATCAAAACAGCAATGAAGTCACTCATGGCACTGAATTAATTTCACAGCACTCCAGAAGGGAAAAAAACTATACAAAGTAACCAAAAATTGAAGGGCGCTTTACATCAGCTTGATGAACGCGCACATGCGCAGGAAAAAAACGTGGTATGCGCACATGCGCGCCCGACACGCGACTGCCCACACAAAAAGCTGCGCATCTGCTAATACGGCGCATTAATTGCATAGGTCGGCCTCTCGACCACCTACAGACCGGCCCTCAAGGTGATTTGACCCTCAAATCAGAGTCAGCTCTGCAAAAACGACAAATTAAATGACCTAAATGAACCCTAATGTGCCCCTATTCACACCCGGAGAAGGTTACAAGACCGCCCTTGAAACTGCTATAAAAGGCTGTGAGGACTCACTATTTTAACAGGGAATTCAAAGCATCGTTACGCTGTCCAGATGGTTCAGAGCTTAGTCTATGACAAACAACTCATCAGCAGTGTAACCCAGAGTTCTTTCACCACTCAGTTCAGTTCAGTTCATTTTGTAAGGAAATCATTGTGTTGAGGGCCCCGAAGAGCCTTTCGCTGGAGGGAGAAGGAACCCCTGGCTTCCTTTCTTCACCGTGCGCTCTGGTTTCAATAAAACACCTGCCTGAAACCTTGGATGACACATGTGTCTGATGTTTGATATTTCTTGTCTATTTTTGTAGTGTTATTTGCTTTCAGTTCATAGTTAGATTATAGTTTGTTTCTGTTTCTGTTAATCCTTTTGCTCCACAGCATCCTGTTCTGCCCTACCAAGCCCAACAGGGCATGCTAGCGCTCCCATTTTTTCTCATCTGGTGACCATTCGAACGTGAATAGATTGGCGACTCCACTGGGGATTTTTTGGTATTGAATCCTCCCTCAATTGGGTTTAATTCGCTTTCCTTTTTGTTTTTATTAACCTGCAGGCCTCCGCCGACCTACTAGACAAGTCGATTCACAGAAGAATTGAGAGAAATCCGTTCGTAATTTCTTTCTCAGTAATTTATCACAAGCGCGCGGGTTTTCCACCACACAGACGCGCGCATGCACTCTAGTTCTTAATACTTTCCGCGCGCACACGCCTCTGTTCATACTAACAGCCGCGCATTTGAACCAAATTTTTCATTGTAAGGTTTTGGATGTGGGGAAAGTCAGTTTCCTTCTCAAGAATGATGTCATGCATGCTCTAAATACTGCACCACTTAAACCCCTCAACTTATAAAGGGGATAGTCAAACAAACATAGGCACTTAAGTGGATAAAAATCATTTTTCCCTTATTTTCTTTTCACCACGTGGATGGCTTGCTTTGATTTATAATTTAAGTGGAACATCAAATCACATCTAAACTCACATTTGGGACTAGAAGTTGCAAGTAACAATCTTGAGTATGCTCTTCTCTCACGCCATCAAGCGACCTTGAGAATCAGAAAAAGACTGTGAAAACGATCTCATCTCCCTTTAACAAAAATTTCAAAACTTTTAGGAGAGGACAACGGATCTTTCGAGACCCCTCTTAGTTTCATTTTTCGAACACATTTTTGTAACAGGCCCATACATGCCCACATGTCAACAAAAGCTAGAATAGTGTTTGAATTTCTGCCTTCTTAGATCAGAAAACTAGGAGAGTTTAAAAGTTTGTAACGGGCCCACACATGCCCACATGTTCAATCTAGGATAGTTTCATGCTTTTTCTAGATTAACTCACACATAGGGAGT
>JZKD02S0821825.1:94280-115146 GCA_000966675.3 Picea glauca
AAAAAGAGATAGTCTTGAACTTGTGCATACATATGTGTTTGGTCCTATGCATACAATATCACTTGGTGGAGCATACTATTTCTTGATCTTTATTGATGATTGCAAAAAATATGCATGGGTTTATTTTCATAGAAATAAAAGTGATGTATTTGAATACTTTAAAGAGTTTAAAAATATGGTTGAGAAGCAAATAGAAAAATACATCCAAATCCTCCGATCAGATCAAGAGGGAGAGTATACATCAAGTGCATTAATCAAGTATTGCAAGGCTCGTGGAATTGTAAAAGGAATATATGCTTCCACATACTCCATATAAGAATGGAGTAGATGACAGAAAGAACAAAACCTTAGTGGAATGTTCATGAAGCATGATAGGAGGTAAAAAAATTACTAATGGGTTTTGGGATGAAGCTATTCATACTACTATTTATTTAAAAAATATAACTCCAATTAAGATGTTAGACCATTAAACTCCTTTTGAATATATTTATTCTTATAAACCAATGGTAAGCCATTTAAGAATATTTGGAAGAAAAGTTTTTTCTCATGTTCCTAAATAATATAGGAGAAAAATAGATGCAAAATAAATCAAGTGCATTTTTATTGGTTACTGTTATGATCACAAATCATATAAGATGTTTGATCCTTTCACACATAATTTTTTTTGCAAGTAGAGATGTGTCATTTCATGAGAATGTAGATGAAGGGCATAAGGTAGACAATTATGATGCATGGAATATTCCTTATGATCATGATGAAAATGTCAAAGAAGAAGGTGATGATGAACATGAATATAATTAAGAGGAAGAATCCAATTGTGATATCCCAAGATCGAGCCCCAGTTGTAAATGTGAATATAAATATGTTTTATATGTTGGTGAGCCAGGTTATTATAGGCTAGAAGGCTTATGTGATTACTAGTCCAGAGAGCCTATATGCTAAAGGCCAGTGAACCTATTTTTGTAATCACTCATATAATTAATCAAATAAATCATTGTGGGTAGACCAACCATGATAAAAATAGTATGGTGGACTAAAATTCACTAGGAAGGGAAAGGGGGTGGATAAGAACCTAGGAAAGGGGCTAACCTAGAGGGATTATCTCCAAGGGAATATTATAATATATTCCTAAAAGACTACAGTTTGTACATACCCTATGCTATCCCAAGTTCTTATGAGAAGGGAATGAATTACAAGTGGATCCCATGAAGCTTCATGAAGACAAGTGTCCAATTTGGGAAATGCATATAAAGAGTTCGAGATTTGTGAATGAGCATTCATTTTCTACTGGAATTCTTCCCATTCACTTAGCCATTCATCCATTCCATCCATCATTTTACCTCTCAAGGCTGCACACACTCCTTCATCCATAACCTATATTTTCCTATGATCAACAATAAACCATATCCTTCCTGGGATGGGTAGCACACTTGTACCTTCCTGTCATTGGAAGCACTTGTGCGTTACCTGAAGGCTGCCATTTCCATCACATGTTCCTTACTTGAGAGCCATTGTTTCCATCACTTGTACCTGTACCTTGTTGACTTAAGAATTGGACTGAAGAAACATGTTTTCAGGCCCATGGGATTGAAGAGGCGAGTTGTCAGGCTCATGGATTGAAGAGGAGGGTTGTCAGGCCTATGAGAAACTCTCTCTAGGTGAGAGAATTGATGGGAGTTGATTTTAAAAGGAGCCCAATTGCAACTACAGTTCTATGATACTTCTTGTCCGACCTATTGCTGAAGCCCTGGAAGGGAAGTGGGGCAACCGAAGGACTATTGATAAGAGAAGAGGCACACTTCTTGGGGTGGTATAGGCATGTGGGGAATGAGAATTTGTAGGATATTAGTTTGATTTGTCACCTGGGACAAAATCATTCATGTTCACTATGTAGTATCAACCTGGTTAGAAATCCCTTTACTCAGGTGGAGTTTAGTCCCAGCTTGGAGGTGACCCACAGTTGAGAGTTCTGAGAAACATGGTCTAAGGTTGGGAGGATCGTGGAATTTCTGCACGTAGTTGGTGGTCTTATATCAAATAAACTTATCAATTGTGTGTTGATTTACATGTTGTGTATTTATACATTTGTTTATGTTTATGGGTTTTTCTTGTGCATGTTGCATGTATATTTTTACTATATATTTCTGCATGAATCTATGTATTTGCAGAATATATTTGTCTGCTTAAGGTTTTATATATATACATATGAAATTATTTTTTTTAAGTGGCATGGCCCAGCCTAGGTGGTTGGGTATGTTACACCAATAATGTGATTCCATTGACTAAATCATCAACTGTGAATTGTTTCTTTGATAGCCAAGCCCAAAGCTACATCTAAAAACTAGATAGATAGATAGACATATATAAAAAATAAACATATTCAATCCTTATGTTGCTTAGCTCTATTTCTAATTATTTTTTATTTTGGTTTGGGGGGGAATTCATCTTTCTTTAGTTTCCTAATTTACAGAAAATCAATGCATCAAATCAAAATTTAACTACAGTAATTTAGTGTAGAAAACCATAAATTTAGCTACATGAAAAATATACAACAAAACAAAAAGTTGAGTTGCAAGAAATAAAAAATGAAATAGCATTACTTATCTGTAGCTCAATTGATTAATTGCTACAATTTAAGTACATAGAGTTGGTTCATACCTTAATACTAGCTATGATAAATAAATTGGATACTAAAAAGGAATCTTAACTACTTGTGCATGAAAAAAGACTCAATCAAAAATAAATCTCTTAGACATCATGAGATTACAAAGAAAGAATTAACTAAGAGAAAGAAAAACTTTTCTAATTGAACAATGGAATTAATACTAACTAAGTTTCATAAGAAATGGAATCACAAAGACTATAGAGTGGCCCTTTCTCTATAGTCTACTAGCTATTCTTGGGTTAACTCAAAATATCATATCAAGAACAAAGTTTTGAAGAGGGGATATTTGTAACTAAGAACGATATATTTATAATTAGAATTCCAAACCTCTATAGGTTCCCTCCCTTTTTCCTTTATACAAAATTGTCATAAGTTCTTGGGAAGTTTCCCTCTTTCCAGGAACTAACTAAAAAAATGGGTTTTAACTCGCATTCCTTAAAAGGAAATCATGTGTCCAGAAATAGATTTGTGAATTGACCTTCATTTGATTTAACCAAAAACAAATACATAAGTATTGTGCCCTTGAGGTAGTGCTTAATAAATCCTACGTGAATTCTAGATTACAGCTAATGCTTTTTCATTAACTCAAAATAAATAATTCTCTCTTTAAAATATCTTTATGCTAATGAGAAACTATTCATCACAACGTAGCTCGAACAATGGTTATTTTTGTTGATGAAAAACATCTTTAGAATTTGGAAGAATTGATCTTGTGAACTTCATCTAATGATAAATTTTGAAACTCCTAATCCAATAACCAAAATTACACAATTTTTTTCATGAATCTTGTAATTAGACGATTTAGCATCCTAAACACATAAATCATGCATCCATGCTATTTTTCTAATAAAAATAATTTATTTCGTATAAAAATTCAACCCAAATATTCATGTTATTCAGGAAATGTAAACGGGGTGAAAATGGTGAATAATGGATAAAAATTGGTCAAGTATGTTTAATTAGGAAGGATAATGAAGTAGTTGAAAGGGGAAGAAACTAAACAATTAGCATGCTCATCATACTCCCCAGCTTAGCCTCTTGCACGTCCCCTATGAAACTAAAGTTGAATCCACAAATACTACTTGAATATGTTGTGTGGAATGGGTCTCTCTAAAATCATAGGGAAGTAGTTGAGTATTAGTACATTTTGCATGGAATCCTCCTAAAATTCTATTATCTTCCATCTTTTTCTTTCCTTCTCTTTGTTGACGAAATCATCTTCTCTATAGTTTGGTATTGGGTGCAAAATCATGGGAAATTTAAATTGAAGGCATATCCATTGAAGGCCAAATTCTCTGAAAGAATTTATATATAACCTACTATGATACAAAGATGCATGAATATTTGGTAAAGAGTGCGGATTTTTCATCTTCATTGTATCACTCAATTCATTCCACCTTCCCCTGCAACATGAAATCAATGAATGTTTAAAATTGTGATAGAAGCTGATGAATTCACTTACTACGTCATTTTGTACTCCATCCACCAGTTCTCTAATTCTCAATTCTCCCATCCTTCTTGTATGAACTTTGAAAATATCAAGTATGTGAGCTACTTCTGGCCTAATTCACAATGGAACTGTTGATTCTTATCCTCTTTACAACTCCTCTTATTTGGATTATGTTGAGAACAAAATTAGGGCAGTGATATAACAAAGAAAAACACAAAGATATTGCAAGAAACATAGTAATACAGTTGAACTCACACTCTTTTAATGAATGGAATACACAATATTGTAAAGTGAAAAGCACACAAACTATCTAGAATGGGTAGCTTATTTCTTAAGAGAAAGAGACGTTGGATATGATTCATTGACAACAAGATTTGCATCACACTCCATTGCATGCCTAAAGTACCTCCTTCACCTCAATTATTTATGAGAGAGTGAGAGGAGAATAATTCCCATGATGTATGTGGGATAAATTGGTCTAAGTTTACAAAATTCCATAGGCATGTAAAACCTAGGACTTCCTGGGATGTCACCCATCCCAATATTATTATATCCAAGTGATCTTAACTATGAAGTTCTAATGGTATATGGTGCATTAACTTTGTAGGAATTGCATTGCGTTAAAAATGGATATGGAATTACATTAAATTCCCCATAATAAGGGTGAATATCCTAGTTTATCAAAACCACAAGCTTGGAAATGTCAATTCAGTGGAGAAGATAAATGGCTACCAAGATCCACTTGGATAAATCCTCCCCCATTAGGAAGTAATGGTCCCCATTCTGTCAAGTTACCTTTGGATATGGAAATTTTGTTTTTGAATATGAACTTTGGTGATCCACTTACGTTGTTGAAGTAGTTGCCATGCTTGTACTAGTCATGTGGAAAGATGTCATGAACCTATTGGTGGAGGTGTTGGATCTGTTCAAAAAATATGATTGCATGATCTCCCTTGGTCAAAGTGTGGGAGAATTATGTTGGTGAAGATGAAAAAAGAAGAGCTATATCAATGGGGGATAATGGTTAGAACCCCAAGCACACCTGAAACAGACTGTGGCCAATAGAGTTATGTTGAACATATGGAAGACTCTCATTCTCTATAAGGGAGAATCTATAGATTGGACCATTGGGTAAGGGAAAATTGGGAACCAAGTCAATAGAATGCGGGACATGGTAGTGTAGAGGGACCCCCATAAGTGAAGAAGAAATATATTAATGCTCCTCTAAAATATTGTTGACTTTCTTATTTTGGATAGAAAGGTCTTGCGTTAAGGATGCAGTGGTCACAATGACCCTCTTTTCACATTTTGATTGGATCATGAAGAGAGAAAAATTGTGGCATGGGAGATTACTTTGTGTCATTTTTTCCAATATCAATGAAGTGGAAGAAGTTGCAACTACCTCTAGTACCCTATATAGTTGACCTCCCATAGTAAAAATGACATTGTGGGGTCAAGAATCATACATAGCATGATGTTTCCATGTATATGGTTGACTTAAAAGAACTAGATCATAGAATTCAAGTGGAGAAACATCAAACAATACATCATCCTTGAAGTGAATTATTTCATAGCATTGGTGACATTGTTGGCTGACATGGATGTCTCTTCCTCAACTCAACCATATGATGGTGTATGGTTGGGGGTGTGGCATCATTGGAAGCTTTAATCTCTTGAAAAACTTGGATGAGATCAAGTTCTTATAACTCCAACTGTAAACAATGAAATGTAGTGGGGTTCCCTTTATCCACATAATAAAGTGGAAGAGGCACTCCCCCTCCTCAATATTCTCTAGTTCTTTTGGTTGTATTGTTGTGGCCGCGATGGTAGTAGTGGGTTTTTCATTATTGTACTTTGAATGAAATTCTGAGTCAAGTTTTTATTCTTTGTCTTTGAGCTCAACCACCAACTATTGTTTTGAGTGACATTCATCAGTGTTGTGCCAAGGGATTTTATGGAACTCACACCACTTTCTTGTTTATTTCTTAGCCTTCCCATCACCCTTCTTAGCCAGCTACTTGGACTGATTTTCTTGAGATTGAATCTCCTTGATTTTTCCTTCATTCTGTGAATTAAGGTTTCCTTTTCCATTATTATACTGTGGTGTATTTTTGTTGGGAAGGTAGGTTAGATATAGAAAAATGAGAAGAGACGAGGCACAAAGAAAAGGTGTAGGATCAAGAAAATCAAGAAAGAAGAGAGGAAATAGAAGAAGATGGGGGACATGAATAAATAGCTAGCAAAAAATTTGAGAAAACAAGTTGATCATGAATTGTCTCTAGCCGAGCATAAGTGGTAGCCAACTCATTATGAGATGGCAAGAAAACATGATAAAAAGGAACCTAAATATGAAAAAGAGGAGTGAAGTTAATAAAAAAAAATAGCAACAGTAGAAATGACATAAGCGAGAGAAAAGAGGAATTTTGAGGATTTTTTGTGACTGTAGGATGTTCTTGTTGGCATTTTTATAGGAAAAGTGTGATTTTCATTGATGGCAAGAACAACAACGATGGATATGAGAAATATTGGAAGAGATAGTGCTTTCCATAAGTGGAGACGAGGTCCAAGAGACAGACTCGCAGGAGGAGAAAAGGTTGAGACCTTTGAACACTTAGAAAACCTTCTAAGTCAAAGAGATCAGAAGCTCAGGAGAGAGGGATATAATGATCATTGGATCATAGAAAAGAGGTCCAACATCCGTCTAATCGAAATAAGGTGCACGCGCCTTAATGCTTTGTGCATGTAGGAGAGAGGACTTACCAAAGTTTCGAAGTCCTGAATTAGTTTGGGACCATCCATCGTCAAGGAGGACAGGTGGCGCAAGATCTACAAATCATGAGTTTCATGGATAAAAAGGAGGTGAAATAGCCAAATTAATTTGAGACCGTTCATTACCAGGAGGATAATATGGTTCATTAATCATCGAGAGATACGTGTTAGAAGACTGTGATTTTAGGAGGGAGAAAAGTTTGAGATTTGAAATCCTTGAAGTTCGGAGAGCCGGAGAGCCGGAGTAAATTTCAACCGTCATATCCAGAGGGATACGTGGCGATGGATCATGAGCTTCGAAGAAATCACTTCGACAGTTTCAGTTTGAGATTTGAAATTCCCGAAGCCCGGATAGTTGGAGAGCTGAAATAAATTCTCGACCGCTGAATCATATGAAGTAGATCTCATTCGTCAGATTGTCTGAAGAATATCTCAAGTGTCAGATTGTTCGAAGTGAATCTGGGCCATCTGATTGAGAGAATGAGTTGAGAACTGAAATACCCAAAGCCTGGAGAGCCAGAGAGACGAAATAAATTCTCGACCATCGGATCTGGAGAATATATGATGATCGTTAGATCAAGGAGATCTACGTCAGCAGACCACATCAACATGGGCATGTGGTAGATCACATCAACAAGGACATATGGTAGACCATGTCGGAAAGGACATGTGGCAAAGTCAAATAATGACAAGTGTCAATATGAAATCGACATTTCAAGTACGTGAAAATCATGAATCTTAGTGACACATGGAAGGAACTTGGCTTGTGCCACATCATCAAGAGACATAAGAAAGTTACATCACTCCAGGAGTTTTACTTTGAGACTTTCACCACCAGCAGATGCCCTAAGTCCCGAAGTCCTAAATGCTGAAGTCCTGAAGTGGACATAAGTCGTCTAATCTGAAGATCACTTCAGGTGCATTATCAACTGTTGATCAAAATAAGTGGAAGGATAGCGTAGGTATAATATCCAAAGTTCCAAAGAAAATGGTGACCATCCATCAAAATGATTGATTAAGTCCTAGTCGACGGATTAAGAAGTGAAAGGATAAGTGTAAGAATCGAATCTGACCATTGATCTGGTTCCATGAAATAAAAGTTAACGGTCCAATCTGTTCGACGAAATCTTGTTCAAAAGATTTGAAAAGTTTAAATCCCAAAGTCTCAAAGGGTGAAGTCTCAAAGTCCCAACTTTCGTCCATCTCATCAAGAGAATAAATCATGACCGATGATTCTAATAAGTGTTCAAGCACTCGTTTGGATTAAACGTCTATACATCACCATTGGTCATATGCTAAGATATTTAAAAGTTTGAGCCATTGATTGAGAAGGACAGGTGTCTGTGGATCATCGACTCCAGAAGATTGATGTATGGAGGAAAGAAGGGTTTGAGAGTTGAAACTCTCAGAGCCTGGATCATGAAGTAAATCATAGTCGTTGATTTAGGAAGGTTAGATCTGATCCCTAGAACTTGAAAGGATAGATCTGAACTGTCATTTCAGGATCACTGTCAAGATCATGAGATCAACGGTCCCATCACATTGCGTGGTCAGAACATTCTCGGGTCTTAACACAATCAAAACCATGGTATTACCAAAGGAACACGTGGATCTCTCTAGTGAATTGGGGGGTGAAAACCGAATTTCCCTCAAACCACCTTTGACTGCGCCTGTAATCACGCGGTTACATGAGAGCATCACCCAAGGTCACATTAGTGAAATATTGAGGAAGGAGATAGTGCTGATAGGCTCCACATTGGAGGTTACACATTGAAAATTTAAAAAGCATCTGTGTGTATAATCCAATGACGTTGATGAAACCAAATCTAATCAAAGGGTTTTTGTTTCATCTCATGATTTCTTGATGAGTTACGATTCAGTTAAACTAATTGAATCATTTTTCCTGAGTGGTTGAATCATTGTTCCTGAGCATTGGAATCATGATTCCTGAGAGTTTTTGATATTCCCGACTTGAGCGTTGGAGATGCGGAGTGTAACGGATGATGAGAGTAGGAAGAAAACAAAAATGTCATGACAGAGAGAGGTTGTTGTTTCTCTGTAAAAAGTAGTTTAACTGTAAGCAATGAAGATCACAACATGAACTGATGGAGAAAATGTAGAGATGAAGAACATAAGATGTACATAGAAGAAATGGTGAAAACAACAGACTGTACAAGAACTTAAGCATAAGAATATGCGAGTAGGAAGACACCGATGCAGGCAGAGAAGACCAATGTATTAGAACAATGATGAGACTAGTAAGCCATTGATAAATACTATATCACTATAATAAATTTCAGTCAGCAAAGATTTATATCTTAGGGTGGTAGGGAGGATTGTTTTCCTAAGATTTTCAAGTGGGTGCTTTAACACAGGGATTTGTATCTTCCATATGGTTGCAGCCAGAAAAACCAGGTTGGTAGGGTGGTGCAAGGGAGAACCATTTTTATCTGTTATATAGGTTGGTTCCTGTGTGACTGGAAGTTGGTGCTTCCATCTAGTTGGTGTTGGAACACTCAGGGAGTTGGTACTTCCTTCTAGTTGGTGCTAGAAAAACCAAAGATTTGGAGCTCCCAACAAGTTGCATCTTGTAAAAAAGAGGTGGTAGCCTCGCGAAGAGTTGTTGCTCATAAGAATGATAATGTACATAAAATAAAGACTACTTATCATATTAAGAAGAAGAGGTTTTCTCCCTTTATGGGTTTCCTCAGGAATATATGTCTCTGTATACTTCATGTGTGTGATTGATGTTGAATACTCTATTGCTTACTTCCCTGAATTATTGTGACCATCATTGAGTGTTCTGTAATGAGTTTAAAATGGGTATAATTGTTTAAGCACCATGACAATTGATTCACCCCCTCCCCCTCTCAGTTTTCTAACAATTGGTATCAGAGTTGGTTCCTTTTATCTAAGGGTAGATACTAGAGCTTAAATATGACTAGCCATGAAGGAAATTCAACCAATAATGCCCCCTTGTTCAATGGAAAAAACTTTGCCTTCTGGAAAGTTAGGATGAGAACCTACATAATGGCTTTAGGTGCATATGTATGGGATATGGTAGAGATTAGTTATGTAAAGCCAGTTGTACTATCTTCCAAAGATGATAAGTTAGAATTTAGCTTCAATGCAAAGACAATGAATGCTATCTTGAGTGGTATTGTTGAAGCTGAATTTGTGAAAGTAATGCAACTTGATTCTGCCAAAGAGATGTGGGATAAAATCATTTGTAGTTATGAAGGAAATGAGAAAGTAAAGGATGCCAAGCTTCAAGCCTACAGATTATAGTTTGAACAACTAGAGATGAAAGAGAATGAAACTGTTGGGACATACTTTCTGAGAGTTGAATAACTAGTAAATTCAATGAAAGGACTTGGTGAAAAAATTGAGAAAGCCTCTTTAGTTCAGAAAATTTTGAGATCTATGCTAGATAGGCTCAACCCAAAGGTATTTGCTATAGAATAACTTAATGATCTAAAATATATGCCTTTTGATCAACTTCTAAGAATGTTGACTGCATATGAAATGAGGATAGGTAAATATAAACCCACCTCTAAAGAAGCATCATTTAAAGCAGATAAGAATGAGGATTTTGAGCCTGATGAAATTGAAGAAAAATTTGTGAGAAGACTAAAGAAAGAATCAGGCAAGTACCAAGGAAAGTTTCCCTTCAAATGTTTTAACTATGGAAACATAGGTCACTTTTTATCTAAGTTTCCACACAAGAAGAAGGACCATGACTCTGAAGGTGAAGAGAAGTACAAATCCAAGATATTTGGTAAAAAGAAAATTTTATGTGTAAACAATGATGACTCTTCAGGAGACATAGATAGTGACTCTTCTTGTGAAGATAAGGTTAATGAATTTATTATTATGTACAAAAAGGATTATGATAATAAAATCACAGGAAGTGATGTTAATGATGAAGGAGATGTGGTTGACTTGGAAGGAGAACTAATTAGTTCCCTAGAACTAAATTGCTATACCTAGATTTAAGAAGAAAAAGAAAAAACAATTGCTAATACAATTCGAGAAAGATAGTAAAAAAGTTGATGAATACTTTGTCCTGATAAAAGTGGAATTAGAAGAGGCAAATAAAATAGAGGACATTTTGAACCAGCAGTTATCAAAGAAGAAGGCAAGATGTGAAGCCTTGGAATAAGAGGTAGTAAAAGCCAGAAAAGAGATGGAGAAGTTTAAAGAATTGTATCTCCAAAATCTTCCAAGCATTAAAGCCTCAACAGAACTAAATGACATTCTGAGCAAACAAATATCTCCTTTGTTGAAGACTTGTTTAGGCTATGTAAGTGGTTCAAGCAGAAAACAACCAAAAATCAAAGATCCAATAAATATGATCAAGTTCCAAGTCCACAGAAAATTAGACCATGTGAGTACTCTGCCACCAAAATCTAATAAAGACAAAATGATCCCTGATTAAAAACAAATATATCAGAAGATGGAGCAACAAATGCCAAGAAGAAGTCCATCCTTTAGGTACCAAAGTTTCTTCCATGGTTATTGTTTTTAATGTTTTAATTTTGGCCATAAGATTGCAAATTGTCAAATTAAGTTTAGAGACATGCAACTGAGGAGATCAAGAAATAAACAATCTTTGCAACATAGAAATAAACAACCAATGAGTAGAAAATTTTGCACCAATAACTTTGACCCATTGAACAATGAGCTCGAATGTTATAACTGTCATAAATTCGTCCACAAAGCTACAAAATTCCATATGAATAATTACAAAGCAGATCCAAGGATAAAATCCTTAGCCAGAAATTCCAGCACATGGAAAAACAAAGATAGTGAAAAATGTGGTCTAGTACTTTCATCTCAAAAACAAAAATACCCCTGGTATATAGACAGTGGATGTTCCAAGCACATGACTATAGACAAGGATAAGTTTATGTCTATAAGTAAAATAAAAATAGGAAATGTGACTTTTGGAAATGATGAACCAGGTAAAATCAAGGGTAAAGGGATGGTGAGTTTGAGTAATGGTAAAGGAAAAGTCTAGTATGTTCTGCTTGTAGATCGGCTGAAACATAATTTGCTTAGTGTAAGTCAAATGTGTGATAGAGGATGTGAAGTGGTGTTCACTTCCAAATATTCTAAGATAAATATTGTAAACTCAAGACAAGTGGTGGATAAAGGCATAAGGACAAATAATAATGTATATGTGTTGAAACAAGATAGAGAAGAGTGTCATCTAAGCAAACATGATGAAAGTTGGTTATGGCATAGGAGACTTGGACATCTAAACTTTGACCACATAGTGAAAAGACACCTTATGAACTGTGGTATGGAAGACCTGCTTCAATCAAACACTTCAAAGTCTTTGGGAGTAAGTGCTACATAAAGAATAATAATGAAAACCTTGGAAAGTATGATGACAGGGCTGATGAAGGCATCTTCTTAGGATATGCTACCAATAGTAAAGGATATAGATTCTTTAATAAAATATTGTATAAATTAGTTGATTGCATTGATTTAAAGGTTGATGAAGGAGTCCCAGTAAGAGAGGTGAGAAATATTGAGTCTGCTACAAAGGACACAACTAAAGCTAAAGATGAACAGGTCCAAGAATCAGAAGGAGAAGACTCAGAGTTAGATACAAATACTCTGCAAGACTCAAACCAGGATATCAAGACAAAGACACCCTCCAGAGTTATTAGGAAGAATATTCTTGAACATCAGATATTTGGTCTTCTAAACCAAAGAGTTCAGACATGAAAGAAGTTGAATAATGTCTTAGAACAATCTCAGATTTCCTTTTTGTCTTTGCTTGAACATAAAGACTTTAATACAGCCAGGAAAGATGACCGTTGGGTTAAAGCCATGAATGATGAACTTGACCATATTGAGAAAAACAATACTTGGGAGATGTTTCCTAGACCTGAAGGTAAAAATGTCATAGGTTCCAAATGGTTCTTTAAGAATAAATTGAATGAGCATGGGAAAATTGTCAGGAACATATCAAGATTAGTTTGTAAGGGCTATGCACAGATTGAAGGACAAGATTTTGATAAAACCTTTGCACCAGTGGAAAGATTGGAAGCCATAAGAATGTTTCTTTCTTATGCATGTCATAAGAACTTTAAATTATATCAGATGGATGTTAATTCAACATTTCTTAATGGATATCTAGAAGAAGAAATTTATATGGAACAACCTGATGGATTTTCACCGACAGATAATCTTGACTATGTCTGAAAATTGAACAAGTGCCATTAGTGTATCCAAGAATCCAGTATTTCATTCCAAGACCAAGCACATCTCCATAAAATACCATTTTTTGAGAGAGCAGGTCACCAACCAGATTGTTCAGGTTCATTATTTTCCAACCACAGAACAAATTACAGACATCTTTACTAAACTCCTAGCCAAGACACCATTTGAATATCTCTGTCAGAAGATGGGTGTCATCCATTATATCACCTAAGAGATTCCATCCTATATGGGGGAGTATGTGTTGGTTGAATGTATAATACCTTCGAAAAGTACTGCAACAACTCAGGGGGAGCATGTTTTCTTTGACATTGATGTCAAAGGGGGAGAAAAGGTGTGGTCTGGATGCTACAGTTGGAAGTCTAAGAGAAATAGTACAGCCTTTCAGGGTTACCATCAATGCCAAAGGGGGATATTTTTGGAATGTTTACAGGAAGAGTGTTCTTGTCATTTATGGAAAGAACAACATCGACAAATTTGAGAAATCTTAGAAGAGATAGCGCTTTCGAAAAGTGCAGACGAGGTCCAAGAGACGGATTCATAAGAGGAGAAAAGTTTGAGACATTTGAATACTTAGAAAACCTTCTAAGTCAGAGAGATCATAAGCTCAGGAGAGAGGGCGACAGTGACCATTGGATCATAGCACAAAGGACCAACAATCGTATGATCAAAACAAGGTTCACGAGCCTTAACACTTTGCACACACAGGAGAGATGACTTACCAAAGTTTTGAAGTCTTGAAGTAGTTTGGGACCGTCCATTGTCAATGAGGATAGGTGGTGTAAGGTCCACATCTCCAGAAGTTCAGGGATCAAAAGGAGATGAAATAGCTGAAGTAATATGAGATCATTCTTCACCAGGAGGAGAATCCGGTTCATTGATCATCAGGAGATATGTCTCAACAAGTTGTGAGTTCAGGAGAGATGAAATTTTGAGATTTGAAATCCCCGAAGTCTGGAGAGACAAAGAGTCAGAGTAAATTTAAACTGTTAGATCCAGAGGGATACACATCGATGGATCATGATATCTGAAGAAATCACTTCAAGATTTTCCGTTTGAGATTTGAAATTCCCAAAGCCCAGAGAGACGAAGAGCCGAAATAAATTCTTGACCACTAGATCATCTGAAGTAGATCTCATTCGCCAGATTATCTGAAGAATATCTCAAGAATCAGATCATCTGAAGTGAATCCGGGCTATCTGATCCAGAGCATCAGTTGAGAACTGAAACACCCAAATCCTAGAGAGACAAAATAAATTATCAACCGTCGGATCTAGAGAATACACGATGACCGTTAGATCAAGGATATCTACATCAGCAGACCACGTCAT
This sequence comes from Picea glauca, assembly GCA_000966675.3. Classification (NCBI taxonomy): domain Eukaryota; kingdom Viridiplantae; phylum Streptophyta; class Pinopsida; order Pinales; family Pinaceae; genus Picea; species Picea glauca. The sequence continues at coordinate 108,727 of JZKD02S0821825.1, forward strand.
TATGGACATGTGGCAGATCACGTCTGCAAAACACATCAACAAGGACATATGGTAGACCATGTCAGAAAGGATACATGGCATAGTCAAATAATGACAAGTGTCAATATGAAATTGACATTTCAGGTACGTGCAAATCATGAATCTGAGTGACACATGGCAGGCAGTCGGCTTGTGACACGTCATCAAAATACGTAAGAAATTTACATCACTCCGGGAGTTTTACTTTAATATTTTCACCACCAGCACATGCCCTAATTCCCGAAGTCCCAAAGTGGACATAAGTCGTCTGATCTGAAGATCACTTCACACTAGCAAATTTGGGTCATTTTGCGACGGTTATTTTGAATCTCTTGCGACATTATGTCATGGATATTGCGACGAATCTAAGGTCTCCCAAAATTTGCTTCACATGACGTGGAACATGCGACAAACCTGGATTAACGTCACAAGAGTGACGGTAGTAGGGAAGTTTTCACGATTGCGACAGAAGAAGAAATATCATTGCCAGAACGACTAAGTAAAGCAATCGCCAAAAGAGTGACACAATAGGGAAAGCATTGCAAATGAGACAATGTAGAGCTATCATCACAAGCGCGACAATAAAGAGAGATCGTCACACACTCGACAATATAGGAAAAGTAAGGAAATTTTTTGCGACGAATTAGCTTTCAAAGTGGTCGTCTCAAGAGCGACGAACACAGGGTATATTGTGACGAAATTGCTATACAATTTTTCGTGATTTGTATAGCAAGTTCGTCACAAGTTTTGTACAGGTCATCGCAATTACGACAAAAACAGGGTATATTTCCATGAAATTGCTATGCAATTTTCATGATTTGTATAGCAAGTGCGTCGCAAGATTTCTATGAGTCGTCGCAATTGAGACTAAAATAGGGTATATTGCCACGAAATTTCTATACAATTTTTTTTATTTGTATAGCAAGTGTGCCATAATATTTCTATGGTGCGTCAAAATTGCAATGACAACAATTTATTTAAAAAAAAATTAAAATTTGATTTTTGAGCAAAAAAAATAAAATTTGATTTTTGAGCCAATTATAGAAGGTGTTATGATTGCACACTAAAGAGGTCATCCAAGTGAAGTTGTTGGTTGGTTGGTTGAGTCAGTTGACTGGCTCGACTGTTCAAACTAATTATCTTCTTAAAACAATTACACAATTATATCAAAAAACAATACTCTAACTTAGATTTACATATTTAACATCTCCCTGGCCTCAAAGCCTTCTTTTTCCTAAAAAGTTGAGGAAAAATAAATACTCAAACCTTCCAAAAAAAATGTTTCTTTGTTGTTCAAATAAACTCTGATGGCCTTATATATGATTTTATATTCTTTCTTTATATTTACTCATGGGTTATACATTTTAATATGGTGTCATTAAATACCTTCTTAAAAACACACACTTGAGGTGTTTCTAGCTAATTTTTTCATGTTACCTCTTAAACTCTCGCCAAAAGAAAGTCCTACCCTGTGAGGGAGAGCTTGAGGAAATAGATAGAGTAGCCACCCACTATCACCTTAGTGCACTTACCTCTACATTCCTAGGCCATGGTTTCTAACATAAGGATGGTTTTCCTAGGGGGCTAATACTAAGTCCTATCATTACATTTCTAGATAGGTGAGGACAAGGACTTTGTTTGACTTGGGTTGACTTCTATAAACTCATGCTTCAAGAAAAGTAAAAGAATAAAATGCTCAATGAATGCTTGGAAGGAAAACACTTACTTTATTCAACACAACACACCAATGCACCATTACTCATAATTAGTGATCAAACAATATACAATGTTCAAAGTGAAAATTTCTAAGTGAAAATATATATTCATTCACAAGATAGTCGTCACTTAGAAAATTTCATATGTGCAAGAAGTGAAGCATGAACAAGTACTTATGAAACATTTAAGCATGAAATTGAGTCGCTGTGATAGCAATGAAATAGAGCATCATTGTAACAAGTTCATAACCAATATAAGTTTGCATCCATTCAATAAGTATATGCCATGAAACACATGAAGTGTCACTATTGTAAAGAGAGAATAAGGCAATGAGCTCAATGTAATAACTTTAGAAGAAATACACTGCTACCAGATTAGAAAATTTCATTATTATATGTCAAGGCACAAAAATTATATCATTAACAAAACTTATCATTCATTTATCAACACTAAGAAATTAATTTGTTTCTCATCATACAATATAGATCAATTATTTCGAACCATTATTGTAGCATGAATCGACCCTCTCAACTAGCAAACAATATAAATGTTTCACTATTTGGGTAGATTGTTTCGGGTGGTTAGGGTAGGAATGTATTGTGGTCAACCAACTAAGCCAAAAGACATGCAAACACCACAACAAAATATGGTTAACAAACCTTCATACAATAGTTAAAGGAGGCAACGATTGGACTAATTACAAGGTCCTTTGGAATTCCTTAACATATTTTGGATTCTTTGGGATGTGGAAAACAAGGTGTTATAAAAACATTTCAAGACATCAACACTTTAATCACCATTGAAAGTGGAATACTTATGTAGTTTTATGACAGTCCTGGATAGATTTTTGTATAACACATAGGAGGTAATGTCAAGGCTTGAAACTAGGTAATTTATCTCTCTTCAAATTCATTTGGACACCTATGGAAATGAATATAATGAAATCCTCGAAACATTGGAAAAAGAGGAGGGTTACAAATAGCCTCGCACAACAATAAATTTCAGTAGAAAAAGGAATACTAGAAAAATACCAGAACAATAATAAAGAACATGCAACGATTTCACTTTGAATGAGGTTGTTGGACCTTCCAATACATGCAATGATAGTTTATAATAACCTAGAACAACACTCCTTCAAAATGTTTCAATAAAATTTATTTTCAACCCTAGTTATGTTGTATTGATTTTAACCATTCCAAGCAAAGTATGCATTAGGGCATCCATAAAAGTGATCAATTTCTACTTAAATTAAAAATGATTTTCAAACCCTCTTGTGATCAACATATAGATGTTCCTTTGAGAACTAGTTAGCATGATTTTAACTAATATAAGTCAATGAGGCTCAATGCAATGTATATTGAGGATAACACATTATGAAAACCTTTCCTAGTACTATCAAGGTGAACTAAAAGGTTGGCCAAGAAAAAGGATAGATCCATCAGAAATCCTACCTTAATGCATGAACAATAACTTCAATGATCAAAGGGGTAAGGTTAGATAACTTACCTTGAGAACCCTCCCAAGTGGAGCATTTCACCCTTAATTCTTTGTCCTTCTAGCAGCCTTTTTATTCCAAAAAAGCCTTTAAAAGTGCTTATATAAACCTTGAAAATGACTAAACATTAACAAAGAAGAGAAATAAAATCTCAAACAAATATTAAGCCAAGTTTCTCATTAATATCCAATATTTTTAAATGAGGGAGAACTCTTCCTTTTATAGGTGAAGAGCCTCCTCAAATACAAAACAACACAATGTGCTAGCCCAATACTATGAGGTAAAAACCATTAACCCAGTCAAAACCATGGGAAAATATAAAAAATCATCTAAAAAATCCCTCAAAACCCTCCAAGAGCCAAATGACCCTAAAGAATGGTCCAAATATAATAATAAATGCCACAAGTGTGGGATAGAGGGAGAGAATAAATTAGGTGCGCTCCTCAATAAAGGTGCAATTTTCCCATGTGAGTGTGATTGATTGAGTCAACATTGTCCAAATACTCCCAAAGATCCTCCAACCAAATCCCTCAAATGATGGAAAGGTCCAAGTTTGGAATAACAAACTCAAGAAGATTACATTACCTCTCACATGTGTGAGCCAACCAAGTAAAAAAGACAAGATAAATGGAATGTGTGGCCTCCTCTAGGTGGGTGCTTCTCAAGTAGATAAAAATAAAGCATGCCACATCATCACAAGGTCCAAATAACAACCTATAACCACCTCCATAATTTGTAACCAAATCCTCCAATGCATTAATAACTCCCATGTGTGGTCCAAGGAGAGATAAATAATGCATAAGTGTGAATTTAATGTCCAATTGATAAAGGAGAATGAATTTGAGTGGTCCATGTGGCATGTGTGGTGACATGGCATCTCTCTCATGGATCGATGCATTGTCATGGACACCAATGCGGTGACATGAATTCCAAGGAAAATGGTATGGATACCAATGTATGTAGATATGATCATATATGAGTACATGGATACCAATGTAGCATCATGGATCTCAATGCAATGTCATGGATCTTGAGGCACAATACATGTATCCCAATGCATAATACCCACTTGAAGTGATGGGTCTAGCCTCTTAACAAGCCATTAATTGGTATCACCTGGTGACATCTCTTAGCAAAACATAAAAAAGGGGGTTGGTTTTAATATTTTCTTAAGTCTTACCAAGGGGAACAATATTAACCCTTATACATGCATCAAGTCCTAAGACAACACATATTTCCTAAGCACTTAGGTGAAAGATAGGAAAAAATAATTAATAATGATGAAAGGGAATGTGGAATGAGTTCATGTGATGACCCTCAACATCTTAGAGATGCACAAGTCTTATCAATCATTTATTTATTAATCCACCTTTATTTAGCTAGGATTTTTACATATAATATCCTTCTAGAGATAACTTAACATTGAGTTACCATCCTTAACATTATTTCTTACTACCCCTTTAAGAATTTTTTTTTTTAATGTTTGATTTATTGAACAAGTTCCTTTTATTTAGATATTTATAGACAAACTAGAGACTAGGGGCATTGGCCTCATAGTGAGGGATCATTGATAAAGATTTATATTTGGATTTTGACTTTATCTCTTCACCTCTTTTCCTTATTGGATTATTGACTCGGGCTTTATTAATTTGACCTTTGAGAAATCATACATGACCAAGATGCAATTTTTTATATGGATGGAATGAATAACACTCGGGAGTTGGAAAATGATTAGCATGGTTGGGATATGGATAATGATATCTATCCTAAGAACCCAATGGTATAGGTTAATCCAAGAGATTTCACACTTCTAACATAAAACATGTTCCCCGAGGTACTACAAGGAAAGTCATAAAACCATGTAATGTTATGAAATGCTACTAGGCAATCATTAGGTGTCTACCACTTTATGATAAGACAATAAGTTACAACATTGTTTCCAAATAAGTATTGATACATGGAATGTCAACCGAAGCAAATAGGAACCATGTCATACCATACAAAAATGCATCTATCATCTAAGGAGTTGGCATGAAAGTGAGCTACACCATAGTTGAGATAACACGATCATGTTTTTGGTGGAGATCATGAATCAATCTATCTAGATCTAGGGAATATGAGCATGACACACCATGCAAGAAACAACTTGAAACCCTTGCTAGCGTATCCAAAAATGTGTCAGCCCTCATGGGGTAACATCTGGCTCCTACTCGTGGACATGCACTCTGTGTGAGAATGTATGAGAACTCCATAATCTTTGTAGACCTGTGACCTACACACCATATAACTTGGCAAATGAAACAAAATTTGGGGTGAATCTACCACCCTAGTTAGAAATAAAAAATACTTGGCACAAATAAAATAACTTCACCAAATATAAACATGAAAGTAAATCAGGAAAACACGTGTAAGAAATTATTATAAGGAAAATCAAATTCATCAATAAAATTAGGAAATGCATGAAAGTAAACACACAAAAGAAAGTAAAACATGAATGGAGGGAAAACAATCATTCTAACTACTTCTCAAAGATCATATTCATGCCTACCCTATTGGATAACTAAGGGATGTGGTTGCTAGGTGAAATAAAATATCCAAATCAACCATTCAAGGAGATTACCAACATATGGAAACCTTCCCTTGTGTTTGGTTATCATCCAAAACATGGATATGCCAAACATCAAGTGGGTATCAATAATAATCTAACTCACTCTCAAGTCTGGAACCTAGGTAAGGTAATATCTATGAAGTAGATATCCCAAACTATACCAAGGTTGACTCACCTCTCCACAAAATTTATCCATACAAAGGTCAATAGGGATAATGTAAACACAAAACTGGGTCAACCCATTGAATTTTCTTGTAATATCATTGAGGACAAAATATTGTGAAGGAAACTCCAATTATGCATATGGTTTGGAGTTATGCAACAACTTCAGTTGGAGTGATTTTGTTTTGTTTTGTTTTGAGGGTGTGTTTATCCCACACACCTTATTGAATATATGTGGGGGATAAACTGGGTCTCTTCTCATAGACACAATGCTCCCTTGCACATCAATGAAGTTTTTTTAAAGGTAAAATTAGTTGACATATGGTCAAAACTCTCTCATTGTTGCCATTATTGTGCCCTCTAATCGACAAAGTGAAGATTTGAATTTATGTCAACATTAGAACAATGAGTGTTTATATCA
>JZKD02S0821825.1:118148-144220 GCA_000966675.3 Picea glauca
ATAACATTACTAATCTAAATTACAACTAATGGCCTAAAGCCAAAATAAATAAAATAACATTACTAATCTAATATGCCCCAATTAAGTGGTAATGAGCCAATATTAGGGCTTAACATAACATGATCATGAGAAGATTAAAGTAGGAAAATATGAAGAAAGTCTTGAAACATTGAATAACCCTCCACATATTTTAGACATGAATATTGAGATGATGCACATGTGTGAAAGAGTAAATGTTTGACATGGCCATTTCCAACCACTCATGTTTAATTCTTAATGTTGTTGAAGAAACAAAATAAATTTCATGGAACTAAAAACATTTAATTGTTGCCAAAATTATGCCCTCTAATCGACAAAGTGAAGATTGGAATTTGTGTCAACATTATAACAATGAGTGTTTATATCATGGACCTCTATATGGATTAAAATGACCATGAGAGGATTAAAGTAGGAAAATATGAAGAAAGTCTTGAAACCTTGAATAGCCCTCTACATATAAATTTACAATGGCAATGTGATTTTGTTTCTTTGTTATGTGAGACACAATAAAAAGAAGGGTGATGCTCTGGAAAAATATCATAAAATGTTTGAAATGGCCATTTCCAACCCCTCAAGTTTAATCCTTAAAACTTATTATTGCATCTTCCCAAAAAATTCTTTTTGCATGTTGCACCAAGTTTAAAGTTTGCACACTGCTTGGAAAATATGCTTGCCACATGTCACATGTCACAAGACTTTCAAAGTTGCATATATCATATCACAAGATTTTGGAAGTTGCATATTGCATATTCAAGTTCTATTTGTTGCCTAGACTCCATAGCCCAAGCACAAGGCACCAAGTCTTACTTGGATTCTCACATCTTGAATGAAGGAGTATTGAATCAATATATACCAAGTCTTATAAGAGAAGCTGAAATTATCATTAACTTTATAACAAAATTACATTCATAGATATATACAAGCCATAGAAATAGACTTGTGTATATTATCAAATGAAAAAGTACCCATAATGTCAATGCATTATATGCATCATTACATGTTCAGCTATATAATGTATATCTAACTGTCTTATAAAATTATTACATGACAGCATGAATTTCTTTGTCTTCTTTTGTGCTTTCCAGGTCTTAAGTAATTCATCCATGTCCATGTCTTCATTTACTGGGTGCTCTTCAAAAACTAATGATGGTTCATCCCTTTCACGCCGAGTACGTTTGGTCTCATACCCATGGTGTGGATGCTACTGTGAGGGGCCATCACCTGCAAAAATAAAAAAATATTAAATTTATATGGCCAATTTTTAAATATCATTGAAGTAGTTCATTAATATTAAAAAAAAACTCTATAATGTAATTATTTACCTTGTCCTCTAGTCGACACTGTTGGAATGGTTGTCGGCCTATTTACTTGATCTTCAGGTCAAGGAGGATCAACTATGACATTCTCTTCCATTGAAATGTCAAAATTTATAAGTACAAAATTATTAAGTATATGATTAATATATAGACATTTTACCGTCATGGGCCTCAGTCACAGGAACATCTTGGGGCTGCACATCACTAGGATGGGGCTGTTGGGGATCACCACGATCTTCTGGCTGCATTGCACTATCAATGCTCTATTTTCCAGTACTAATGGTTTCATTGATAGTGTTTCTCCCCTGATTAAAACAAAGTAAGACATTAAATTATGGACGATATCAAACATTTACGTATTTTATAAGTAATGAAATGTTAATGTGGACTGATTTTTATTTATCTTATCCTGAAAAATGGATCTTGGGATCTTCCCCGTTCTTTTCCTATGATCAACCACAACTTTATAACCATACTTTTAACCAAGTTGGAGGTATTCCTTCATGGTTTTAGTTCCGAAGTCATCGCCCTGTATTGCATAAGGGTATGGTTTTTTAATGTTTTTGGCTGCAAGTACCTAAAACTTGTAAGGTGATACAAATAATATTCTTAAGATTTTTGGGTACTTACGATTCGTGACTGTAACCTCGAGTAGCCGCCCTTGCCTAGCTTGTGTTGGCCATGTTTGGAAATCCTTGCTTTGGTTGCCTTCGAAGTGTCAGGCAACCTATCATCAAAATTTTAAAGTAAGTTATATATAACCACACTTTTATTTAGATCTAAAGAAAAATAAAGTTGGTATTGAAATCAAAATATTGTAACTTACCTTGGTGTACCATTTATTTGTTCTCTTGATTTTTTCAAAATATTCTCTTTTGAATCATCATTGATCGCCTTCTTCTCCTGTTATAAACCTAATTTTTACCAGACATGCATACCTGGCATCAATCCATCTCACTTGCCATTTTTTCCAAGCCACCTTTGAACAACTTTTCTAAAAAAACATCCTTTTGAAGGCATACGTCCCCTGCACCATTGTTGCCCACATATATACACTAGATAACCCATTACAACCCGTGTATACTGATAAAAGCACAAAAAATATAAATTTGCAGATGAAATACAAATTTTCGGGTAATTGCCTAAATAGTTTGACCACCCATACCCGGTCACTCAACCAGATAACTACCCTCTTCTAGCCTATAAACAAAGAGGTAGGGGTCCCATTTGAGAGAGAGAAAATAATAGCAAAGAAACTTTTCCCTTTTTTGTATTCCCCTTGCCCCAATATTGTGCAACCATTTTGTGAGGAGAAGCATATGTAGAAGCAGTTGGTGCACAATTGAAGAGGATCCCAAGACCAGATTCGAGGAGCAGTGACCGATATCACCATTGTAAGTTACTTTTGTGAGATTAATAAAAACAATTACTTTTCCTGTCCCACCATATGAGGTGTTCAATATTCCGTTTTGATTATATTTTACTAGAACATCTAACCCACTAGTTCATATATAAGATGCATGTTTGGAGTTCTTTGTTTGTCTGTTTGTGAATGCAGGTTGGATTTGGGAGGAGACTTGCAGTCGAGGAGCAACTGAACACAAAAGGATCGACACCAAATGTGGAAATCAAGGTAGAGTAACTGGATCTTTTTACCCTTGTGTTTATGTATGAATGTGGGGTCTATGTTAGGATGATGGTAAAAAGTAGGAGACTTTAGATGGTCATTTCTACATGCATTACAAAACCCTTAGTGCTAGTCCGTAGGGGGTTTTCCCACCCACATAAGAATTGGTGACCATACTGGGGAATATCTCTAGGGTTTTTGGGGATACTTTTTGGGTGTTTTAAATTGGTTTGATTACCTTTTTTCTGAGTTTCTGCAAGAGTATGAGTTTGTAGGGATTCTGGTCTTCCATACCAGTACTCCCTACTTTGATTTCTTGATTGATGTTTTATTTTTTGGGAAGACACAAAGGTATACGTGGAATGTACAATGCATGGATGCATATATACACTCTCTACCTTTAGACAACCCACATACATACGTTGGCTGCTGAAGTGTCAGTAGCGTGCCTGAGTTCAAGATTTTTTTCTTTTAAAAGGAGAGGTAGTCATCCTCTCCCCTGTCAGAAGTAATCCTTCTCAGGGGCTTTCTTGATCTAGTTTTGGTCTCTGTTTTTGTAGTCTGTAGCCTAGGTATAACCTCAGATTAGATTTTCTTTATAAAATTATCCTTGCATTTTCTTTATCAAAGTAAGTTTTTGTGTCTTTAAGGGATTCTAGTTTTCAATACCAGGTGTCCCTACCTGGTTTGTTGGACTGTTATTTTTCATTTTTTTGAGGAGTTGCAGAGGTGCATGTGGTCTATAGTGGGCCTGCATGCGTGCATACGTGCCCTTCCCTTGAACAACCCGCGTACATACGCTTGTTGTTTAAGTGTCAGTAGCGTGCTTGTTGAGAATTTTCTTTAGAAGAGGCAATCATCCTCTTCCCTAATAGGAGTTACCCTTCTTAGGGGTTTTCTTGATCTAGCCCTGGTCTCTATCATAGTAGTTTGTAGCCTAGATTTGACTTCAATGTAGCTGTCTTTTTTTTTTGAAAGATTTCTTGTTTTTCTTTATTTAGTTTTTGGGATGAGATTGTGAGTTTGTTTGATCTGCCTATTTGGTATTGGCAGTAACTCCCTGCGGTTTGTAGTGGGCTAGAAGTCATTTCTTGGCCTTGTCTTGTCTTTATTTTTTCCTTTTCTCTTCAAAAAAGAAGAAAAGAATACAGTTTCAAATTTTCTTATTTTGGAAGCATAATAAAAAAAATAGATTTCACTTTCTTTGTTTGGTTGAAAAGTTGGTCGTTTGCATGAATAATCAGGAAAAAGAGTGATTTCATAAGTTCTTGGATGTTTACTTGGGAAAATAAGTAGCTCATAGTCAATCGAAAGCTTTTTTTGAGTTTTCTGTTAAAATATCTTAGAAAAAAAAATAGTTTGAAAAGTTGGTGGAAGAGTTTAAATGTGCAAATCTGAATTTGTCAAGAAGAAGTAATTTTGTTGCCAACTTTTTGTTTGTTCTCTTCTTCATCTTCCAGAAACATGATGAGTTTCATTTCTTCTTCCTTTGACTTAAGACAAGCCTTAAAAATTAACAATTAATTAAAATCCATTAGACTTTATGTTTGTAGGGTCCATCAACTAGTCTAGGCTAGAGCCTTGATATAGGTCTGGAGAGGAAACTCTTCAAGGCTACAAAAACAAACATAAGAGTCTGTGCTAGGGGGTGTTAAAAATTCAAGTGTCATGAAAGTTATCTGGGACCCCCTTCTAACAAAAGGGCTAAACATGAGGTCACATGCGGAAATGTAGTGGAGATAACCCCTCTAAAGCCGAACCAAGCATAGTGAGGAACGCATATAGAGGGCTTATCTTGGGATTTCGTTGATCGCATTTTCCACAGAGCTTTGTGGGTCTCAGATCTGTTTGAGGTCCTCAGTTGTCTTCTAGAACACTTTATTTCGATACCCTTGATAGGTTTTGAGTTTGATACCCTGCTCATTGTGGTCAACCCAACTGTCGACTGTACACGTTTGGTGATTGATCGTGCACTAGCAACCTAGTTTCCTTTATTTTAGGGTCTTACACAGGTGACTACAGGGGTATACCACGGTACCTAAGAAAGACATCAGGCCACACTTTGGAGAGTATACCTAGAGGGTGCTTCCTTATTCAATTTTCACTTGCACCGGTAAGTTTCTCTAGTTTTGGCTAGTGTAACTGTTCTTCCAACTAGCTAGTGATCTACTTGTCTTATCTCATAGGGACTTTTTCTAGTGTGTGCTCGTTATTAAACGTAAATAGAAATCCCTAGTGTGTCATTGATATTCTCACACAATGGAGGATCAGGAGATTTTTCAGTCACGAAGGCTTCTTGGCCTGACACCGGTCAATCTGGGGCCACCCCCGCCATCGCTAAGGCAAATATTAGACCAACAAGGGTATTTTGAGGTGACCAGGTCACATGAAACTGTGCCTGACCCACCTCTGAGAGAAGAACATTTGATTCTAGAGGAACCAACCATTTCAGACCTTGGAGAAGAAGATCTTGGTTTGCAAGAACCTCTGAACATAGATATATCGATGCCCATCATCATATAGGTCTATCCTTACAAGCACCTGATAGTGTCACAAGAAGCAATGGAAAAAAATGTTGCGACTTCTTCAAGGAATTCTCATATTCCCTCTATGGTTGTCATTACAGGGGGTTTTCCACCTCCTAACGAACTGTCATCGGTCCGAACCACCATGGTCTCGACCACCTCTACCTCGGGGAATGGTCTAATTCTATCTATCATGGTGATCATTGCTCCTTTCACCTAGAGTGCGATAGGCCCTCCATTCTCATATGAGATGCCTAGCTTCAATACAAACTCTGTCCTTTCCTACTCCACTCTACATACTTTAGGTTTGGGGGTAGGGAGCTCTAACACTCCTCTGCTAGGATCCATGGGGGGAACTTCAACTTCCTATAACATTTTCCCTTACGGAGGGGGTCATATAACTCCTTCGTCCCCTTCACTCGATGGTTCTCACCAACCTCCTGTCGGGCTAAACGTAAACTTTAGTTTGTTTGGAGCAGGTAGTCAAGGAATTCCTTCTTATAACATGTTGGTTGGTTTGAAACCGTTCTCTTTGTACGATGCATTTGGTAACAACACATTCTCGTCAGCTGCCATGTCGGTCGGGGGCAACCCCGATTATGGACAACAAAATCCTATGCAAGGTACTATTCCTGCACAGGGGGAAAACTTAGGAATTCCTTCCTCACAAGGACCCTGGAATCCATGGCAGGGATCACTTCCCTTGTCAGGGATACCGACCGAGGGAGGCCCTTTCCATAGATAATGGAACCCCAGGCAAGGCTCAACACCTATTCCCATTGGATCGGAAGGGGGCATCCCTTCCCAAAATCCTTGGAATGCAACTCAATACCAACCTTCTACATCCTATTATGCGATTCAATCGATGATGTCTCAAAAAGTGCACAATTTGTACACTGGTCATGTCCATGGTTTTTACCAGAACCCTGGCCAACAACCTAGATTTTCCTAGCAACCTGGTGCCAGTCAAACTCCAGGCCCCTTTTTCCATGGTTATAATCAACAACCCAAACTACCATTTCTGGCAACTTTGCATTTTCCAGACTTGACAAGGTTATTGAATTACCCTATCTGTCATGATCTTCATTGGCCTCCTATGCCGACCAAGTTTCCTTCGGACATTCCAAAGTTTGAAGCTAAGCCTAATGAAGATCCAGGCGATCATGTGACTACCTTTCATCTTTGGTGCTCGTCCAATTCATTGAAAGATGACTCCATCCAATTTCATTTGTTTCAATGCACTCTCATAGAGAGTGTCATGAAATGGTACATTGATCTCGACTGATCAAGATACTCTTCCTTTGGCGAATTGGAAATGGCCTTCTTAAACCATTTCCAATTACCTATGAGATATGATGCTGGAAGTGAATTGTTGGCCAGCTTTGAGCAGACAAAGGCAGACCATATCTCTGATCACATCCAAGAATCGAGATGTTGTAAGAGTTTGATTAAAGTAACAATCCCACCAGTATTCCTTCTTGAGTGATTCCTTAAGTCTTTGGTTCCCTAGTTATCCAAATACGTCACAACGTTAAGAGTGTTTTCCAAAGAAGATGCAATAATGAGAGCTCAACAACTAGAGTTTATTTACTCTCAGTCTGGTCTACTTTATGAAATTTTTCTAGATGCACCGTGATCAATACTTGACAAGACCAAACAAAGAGATGGACCACATGCCGATCGTATTGTTGGTTCAACACAAACAAATCCCACTGATAAGCTATCAAAACAATTGTAGCAATTGTCGATACAACAAAAAGCATCCATCTAGACCACTGGTCTGGCTGCCCCCCCTACCCAAACATCGGATGTACATAGTGTGAAATCGACAAACATGAAGGCCACCCAGCAGCCTGAAGGAAAGGAGAAACAATGAAAGAAGGATAAGGGGGATAATAAAACTACCGATAATGTTGGTGGGGGCAACATAGAAAACAAGAAGTCAAAGTATCTGCGTAACCTGTGCACAGAAGACCACCCGAATCACCAGTTCCCTCAGCTTGCGGAGGCCCAAAATTTATTGGTGCAACAACTACCTATTGTGTTAACGAACCCATTTCAATATGGGCAAAATTTAACTCAAGCCTCTCCAAGCACAGAAGGGGGCAGTCAAGGACCCCCTCCATATTCGAGTAATTCTTCATCCGCGAATGTGTATATGATGAAAGGTGATGCCTATATATTGACTAGAGTGCATGATTATGGAATGCCAAACACCTATGAGAAGAGTAAAGAAGTCGAAAACCCACATCTTCCTCTCCAGATTGAGAATATGTTGGGCAAAACAATGACATGCATCCCAAAAGTTGTGTTCAAGAAATATTCTCAAAATCCAAATGCAAGGGCTTCCCAAAACTACTCTGTGGTGGAGGATTTGTCTCAAACCCCTTGTGCGAAGTCTTCTTTGGAGGTCCTCCAAAGATGCCATTCCCAGAGAAAATATTTGTTAGCCACCTTAGGATCTGCTGAGACTTATAATCTGGGTACAATCATGCTTGATACGACCTACTTAAAACCTATTTTCCCTTACCACGTGGAATTTTAGATAGTAGTGGCTTACACCACAAAAAAGTTTACCCAGAACATTTTTCGCACAGTGGTTGATGAGGTCACCTCAACATGCGTGATGTCATTGGCATGTTGGAAGGCCATTGGCCAACCCATTTTGTCTCTGTCACCGACTCTTCTTACCGCTTTCGACGGTCATTTCTTCTCAACCACATGGCATTATCCCCTCTTTCCCCATGCAGTTAGGAGGGAATACCATGTGCATCAAGGTTGAAGTGGTCGATGCATACCTCAATTACAATGTCTTGTTAGGAAGGAGTTGGACCTATGCTATGCAAGCAGTGGTCGCTACAGTTTTTTGGGTCTTGTTGTTTCCACATGAGGGACGGATCATGACCATTGATCAATTATATGTATCCCGTCCTGACCCTTCATCGAGGGAATCCACGATCCTGATGATTGATAACCCTCAACCTGACATCATCAACATAGGGTTTGGTTTGTGCCCACCTTTGATGGGTACTTTCGATTACCTGCCTCCTTTCGATGATGTTAAGTTCATTTCAAACCAACCTAAGGTTTAGATTTTTCAAGTCTTGTCATTTCGCAAAACCTACTTCAACAATACGTGGACTCTTCCTTCCCCATCAGACATGATGGAAGGGACAGGGAAACATGGTATGCCCATGCCCTTGTCCACAGTAGAAGTTGCGTACTCTATAGTCCAACAAGCTTCCACCGACCCCGATCCAACTCCCGCACAAGAGTTAGATCCAATTCTCGATCCTACTTGGGCTCAAGGTTCCCTTGACGATACTGATTATTTAGAATTATTCTTTCCCTCAGACGAAGTGATTATCGATGCAATGACTAGTCCATAACAACCCTAGGATGATCTCCATCACAGATCTTACTTCCTCCCAGAGTTAATAAGAATTGAAGCAAGTGAATTCACTTTGACTATGACTGGACATAGGTCTTGTCCTATCAATCCCTTGGCTACACACATTGTTTATGCTGAGGGAAATATGAAAACCATCGCTGAAATGATACCTATTGATATCTCCAGAACCCCTGGCATCATGGATAATATTCTCTTCGGAGCTAAATGTTCCCCCAAGGATATTCGAATCTACATGGATTTATTTACAAAATTCTGCAACATTTTTGCCTGGTCTTACAAGGAAATGCCAGGCATTGATCCAAGAATCATTGAACACGAAATAATGACTCATCTTGATGCTAAGCTAGTCCAGCAGAAGCTTTGTCTGGTCAATCCTAAGAAAGAAGTAGCTATTAAGGCTGAAGTAGAGAAATTGCTCAAAGCAGGTTTTAGATACGCCGTCCATTTGACCCAATGGGTGTCAAATCTCATTCCATTCAACAAAAAATAGGGTACGATTTGCGTATGTACGAACTTCCATGATTTGAACAAGGCCTTCCCAAAGGATAACTTCCCCATGCCATTTATTGAATAGATAGTCGATGAATGTGTCATTTGCAAGGCCTTTTCTTTCATGGATGGTTTTTGGGGATACAATAAGATACAGATAAAACCCAAAGACCAACTGTTGTTGGGAAAAACACCCTACAGACTAGAAAATAGAGTTCAGACTTTGCATGCTGATATGACTGAATAGAAATTACTTTCTACCTTCATCCCTAGATTTAAATCCCCTTTTCTTAGTAAATGCATGGAAAGATCAACCTACCTCGTTCCCGATGTTTGATGTCGATCCTCAGTTGTTCTTGATTACTTATTCACAATACTCCTGCCAAAGCTAACCTACATCCAAGACAAGCAACAACTATGCATGCATACTACTTATATACTAATGGGTTAGAAATCCAAACATAAACTAATCAAACCATAAAAAGTTCATGAATTGGGACGGGAAAAGAACTTTATTTATTACTTTGAATGAGTCAACTTACAAAAGTTGAGACCGTCCACCGCTCCTTGAACCTGATCCTGGGCTCCTCTTCTTCTGTCCTCCAACTACTTTTCTTTGAATCTCCTTTGGCATAAGGAAAGGCTAAAGGGTTGGGACAATGGAAATGCGTAAATGGGCAGAGTTTCTTTGCTATATTTTTCCTCTTTTTCCAAATGGGACCCCTACCCCTTCTTTTATAGGCTAGAAGGAGCTAGGTATTTGGACGAACCCTCGACCATGCATGGTCGAGAGTTTCAGTTAACTCACCCATAACTTTTTGTTCCATCGACAAATTTCCTTTTTTCATGCTTTTTTCGGTCCACGCGGGCTGTTTTGGGTCAGCCAGCGTGTACACGCATGCAGTAATGGATTAGGGCGTGTGGGCCTTTATAAAAGAGGATTTTGAAAGAGTTGTTTAGCAATGCTTTGGAAAAGAAGGGATATGATTTGGATTGATGCCAGGTAAGCATGTGTGGTGCAATTTAGGGTTATAATAGATGCCCACTAATGTGTGAGGTCAGAAGAGCATCTGATGGCCGAAATACATTACCAATCTTTACTGATGTGCCGAACGATTGAGCCCAAGGATCAGGAACCGGGAGGTTCCGTATGAAAAATAACAAATGTCTCATCGAGGCAGGCATACCCATGCTCAGGATAAAATAGAACCATGGCTACCAATAAAATACATTGTAGATCCATGTCAAATAACTATAAAGAGTAGCCGCGAACAATACACAGTGGAGCTACATCTCGAAATCAGAAAGATATACATATAGAGTATCCATCTTCCAGAAGCTGATTCAGCCTGATGGCTGAAGATGAGATATTCAGAGCTCGAGCAACAACTTCAAAATCTTCAAAACTTGGGTAGGAGTGTAATATGAGTGTACCACTGCACTACCCAGAGGTCTTCGATGTCTCATTGGTCATGGACTTGATAATCTTGATGATCAGACTAAAGGCTTCAGTGATTTCGAACAAGGATTTGATTGGATGTTTAGGATGGCCGGGTATGCAGACACGAGACATATTGCAGAGGGGCTGACTCAGGCTTAGTGACAAACTTCCCTTGGACAATAGCATGACAAATGATGAGACTCAGGAAGCATGTATGTTAATCATGAGTCTATGAAGCAGGAGGCAACGCAAACTCTCCATATGTTTGGAAGGATAACCAAACGGTGGAGGACACAACTCTATATAGCGAGAAAAGATTCCTAAGGTCGTACTACATCCCATAGTATGATGAACAAATGAATAGATGTGCTTTATCCAAGGGTGACTCATTATGATGCCAATAAAGAAAATACTTTTCCCTTCCTCTTTTTGGGGTATATTTGATTCTTTTGTTCTTTTCAATAATTGTGGAAAAAGAATAAAGGAATATTACGTTACAATGGAGGAACGAGTATTGCAAACATACAAATTCAAGGCACAAGGACAAGACTAATGTTCTAGTAAAATGATACTCGGGAAAAATCTCCCGGCAGCCAAAGGTGTTAATATGCAGAAGAAAACTGTCAAAATGCTGGTGTATAAGGTATGCAAATGCGGTTAATAAAACACACAATGGTAACATCCTTCGATGTAAGTTTAACAAGCCCAGAGAAGGTAAGCTCGATTGTTTTTCATATTCAGAGAGTCTGAAAAAACATAAAAGGAGACTCCATTGGGGTACCTTTTTCGAAGATAGTCTAGTCAGTTCGAAAAAGGGTAAACTAGCACTAATTAGGCGTTGATTCAAAACCATTTTAATGAGTGTGACAAGGACAAGATCACTCGGCTATTTTTTCATTTTTAAGGAGTCTGAAAAAAGATTAACTATGGACTCCGTCAGGAATGTTCTTTTGGACCAATTTAACGAGTGTGAAAGAATAAGGTCACTCGAAAATCTTTTCAATTTTAGGGAGTCTGAAAAGAGATTAACTATGGACTCCATGGGGGTTCCTTCTTCGTAATTTTAGTCCCTTAGGCACAAAAAAGGGATAAAATTATACCTGAAAGTACTCTTCTATAGAGTTGAAGTTCCATAGATTATACGTTTGTTCGTACAGCTAACCGTCCGGACCGAAAAAGGGGTAAATTACCGTCGGATATACGTGACTTCAAATTTCAGTTTAACGAGCGTGAAAGGCCACAAGATTGCTTGGAAATCTTTTCATGTTTAGAGGGTCTGAAAATGGCTTAAAAGGAGACCCGTTATGGCTACTTTTCTCAGTTAATCCGGATGAGATCGAAAATCATAAATGCAGTCTCGCCGGATGTTGCTTTAGAATCTCAAAGCGAGCTTGAAAAACAACAAAGTTAGCTCATGATAGACTCTTTATGGGTCGATGCCTGGCATCTCCTCGGGGGAGTTGTATGCTCCGAAGAAAACATTGTCTATGACGCCAGGGGCTCTAGAGATATTGATAGGTATCGTTTCAAAAATGGTTGCCATATTACCCTCAACATAGATCTTGTGTGTAGATAAGGGATTAATATGACAAGACCTATCTCCAGTCATAGTCACAGTGAATTATCCTGCTTCGATTCGTCTTAACTCTGGGAGGAAATATGATCTGTGATGAAGATCTTCCCAAGGTTTGTCTAGACTAGTCATTGCTTCGATTACTGCTTCGTTAGAGGGCAAGACTAAGTCTAACAAATCGGTGTCAGTGAGAGAACCATGAGCCCAAATAGGCTCTAGAAGTGGATCTAACTCTTGTGCAGGAGTTGGATCAGTGTTAGGTGAAGCTTGCTATACTAAAGAGTATGCTACTTCAGTGGTGGAAAAGGGCATGGACATACCCGGGTGCCCTGCCTCATCCATCATGGATGATGGGGAAGGAAGTATCCACAGATCATCGAAGTAAGTCGTGCGGAATGACGAAACTTGAAAAATCTCAACCTTATGGTGATTGGATATAAACTTGATATTGCTTTGAGGGGGTGGGTAATCGAAGGTCCCCATCAAATATGGGCACAAACCAACCCCTACATTGACAACACCTGGCTGAGGATTATCAATCATCGAGACCATGGATGCCCCCAAAGCTGGGTCAGGTCTGGAGAAAGACAATTGATTGATGGTCCCTATCTAGCCCTCGTGTGGAAACAACAAGACCCGAAAAAATGTAGAAACCACAGCTTGCATAGCATAAGTCCAACTCCTTCCTAACGAGAGGTTATAGTCGAGGGGAGCATCGACTACCTTTACTTCAACACACACGGTTTTCCCTCCTAACTACATGGGGAAAGAAGGAACAATGCCATGTGGTCAGAACGAACGACCGTCAAAAGCAGTGAGGAGAGTAGGTGATGGAGACAAAATGGGCTGGCCAATGGCCTTCCAACATGCCAATTACATAACGCATGTCGAGGCACCCTCGTCGACCACAGTGCAAAAGATATTCCGTGTAAAAGTTTTCACGGGATAAGACACTACTATCTGAAACGTTACGTGGTAAGGCAAACGAGGTTTTAAGTCAGTTGTATATAACATGATGGTACCTGGATTACAAGTCTCAGTAGATCCCAAAGTGGTTAACAAGGCTTTCCTCTGAGCAGGGCAGCTTTGGAGGACCTCCAAAGAAGACATCACACAAGGGGTTTGTGATAAATCTTCCACCACATAGTAGTTTTGGGCGGCCCTTGCGTTCGGGTTATGACAAGATTTTTTAAATGCACCTTTCGGAATGCATGTCATTGTTTCTCCCAACATATTCTCAATCTGTAGAGGAAGAGATGGGAGGTTAGCTTATTTACCCTTCTCAAAAGAGCTTGGTTTACTATAATCGTGCACTCTAGTCGATATGAAAGCATCACCCTTAACCATATATACATTCGCAGATGCGGGGTTGTTCGGAGGCGAGCAATTTTCTTGGCTACCCCCTTCTGTACTTGTAGAGGCTTGAGTTAGATTTTTCTCATGTTGAAATGGATTAGTCAACATTTCCTGTTGTTTCTACATGACAAATGTTTGGGCCTCTGCAAGTCGAGGACAAAGATGGGTCGGGTGGCCTTCCGCACATAGGTTGCATGGACACCTCACCTTCCATTTTTTAGTTTTGTCCCCACTAGCATTATTGTTGGGTTTTTTATCCCCCTTACCCTTCTTCCATTGTTTTTTCTTCCCTTCAGACTGTTGGGTGGCCTTGGAGTTATTCGACTGCATGGTGTGTACTTCCGACGTTTTGGTAGAGGGAGCAGCCAAAGTAGTAGTTTGGCTGGCCACTATGTGTTGTATGGATAACTACTGCAATTGCTTTGTCAATTGTTCAGTGGGCTTTGTTTGTGTGAAACTGACAATACCATCAGCATGTGGTCCAACTCTCTGTCTAGTTTTATCCAGTATTGAACATGGAACATATGGAAAGATGTTGTATAATAAACCAGACTGAGAATAGATGAGCTCAAAGTGTTGAGCCCTCATGATGGCGTCTTCTTCAGAGAAAAATCCTGATGTCGCAACATCTTTGGATAACTGTGGGACCAAAGACTTAAGGAACCACTCAAGCAGGAATGCTAGTGGGACTGGTACTTTGATTAAACTCTTCCGACGTCTCCATTCTCGGATGTGATCAGACATATGGTCCGTTGTTTTCTGTTCAAAATTGGCGAGCAACTCTGTGCCAACGTCGTATCTCATAGGTAACTGGAAATGGTTTAGGAAAGCCATCGCCAGTTCACCAAAAGAAGAGTATCTTGAGCGATCGAGCTCAATGTACCATTTTACAGCACTCCCAATGAGAGTACGTTGAAACAATCGCAACTATACAGAGTCATATTTTGATGAGTTAGATGAGCACCAAAGATGGAAGGTAGTCACATGATCTGATGGATCTTCGTTAGGCTTGGCTTCAAACTTTGGAATGTCCGAAGGCAACTTCGTCGACATAGGAGGCCAACGCGGATCATGACAAATAGGGTCATTCAACAACCTCGTAAAATCTGGTAAGTGTAACGTCGCCAGGAAAGGTAGTTTGGGTTGTTGCTGATAACCTGGGAAAAAGGGACTTGGAGTTTGACTGGCACCAGGTTTCCAGGAAAAGTTTGGCTACTGGCCTGGGTTCTGGTAGAAACCATGGCCCTGGTCAGCGTAAGGATTTTTCATATGTGGAGACATCATCGGCCGATTTCCCAAATAGGACATAGATTATTGGGCATGCACTGTATTCGAAGGACTTTGGGAGGGATTACCCCATGTTGATACCGTAGGGATAGGCATAATAGTTTTTCCGAGGTTCCATTGATTGTGGAAAGAATTACCCCAGATCGACATTCTGGATGAGAGAACGGATCCCTGCCATGAAATCCAAGGTTTTGATAGGTTTTCCCCCTGTGCAGGAATAGTACCCTGCACAGGAGTAGATTGTCCAAAAATGG
This sequence comes from Picea glauca, assembly GCA_000966675.3. NCBI lineage: Eukaryota > Viridiplantae > Streptophyta > Pinopsida > Pinales > Pinaceae > Picea > Picea glauca. The sequence continues at coordinate 133,468 of JZKD02S0821825.1, forward strand.
GGTTGCCCCCAGTTGGTAAAGCGGCTAACAAGAAGGTATTGGTACCAAATGTTATGTTCCAAGAAAATGGCATCGAACCTACCAGCATACTATGCAAAGGTGGTCCTTGACTCCCCACTCCAAATAAACTATTTTGTGTAGGTTGCCGAACGGATTGCTGATGCAAACCACCGAGTGAAGGGGACGAAGGAGGGATATGACCTCCTCCATAAGGAAAAGTGTTAAAAGGGACAGGAGTGCCCCCCATGTGACCTTGAAGAGGAGCGCTAGAGCTCCCTTCCCCCAGACCCAAAGTCTGTAAAGTGGAGTAGGAAAGTACAGGACTTGTACCCGAACTAGGCATACCGTATGAGAACGTAGGGCCTATCGCACTTGGTGTGAAAGGGGTTGTGGCTGTCGCCAAAGACAGAATTGGACCACTGTCACAAAGGAGATGAAAGCTCTCCTGTGGTGACAACCGTGGTGGGAATTGAAGAATTCCCAGAAGGAGTAAAAACATTTGTTTCCATTATTGTGTGTGACACTGTCTGGCGCTCGTAAAATTGAATTGGTACAATGAAAGGTGCCAAGAAATTAGTGGTTGGGGTTTCAACCGAGCCAAGAGCAGTTGCTTCAAGGTCCAAAATAGTCGATTCCTCTGGGGGTTGTTCGTGTACAATGGTTTGTAACCCGATCACTTCAAAATACCCTTGTTGGTCTAGCTTTTGCCTTAATGGTGGCGGGGGTGGCTCCAGTGTAACTAGCGGTAGGCCAAGAAGCCTTCGTGACCAGTGGAGCTCAGGATCATCCACTGTGTGAGAATATCCAAGACACTCTAAGGTAGTCTAAACGGTCAAAAGTAACACACACTAAAAAATGTCCCTAGAAGATAAGACAAGCAAACACTAAATTAATTAGAAGAACAGTTACAACAACCAACACTAGGGAAACTTGCCGGTGCAAGTGCAACTCGAACATGGAAGCACCCTCCAGGTATACTTTGCAAAGTGTGGCTCGATGTCTATCCTAGGTACCACGGTATACCCCCGCAATCACCTGTGTATGTCCCTAACAAAGATTGGAAACTAGGTTGCCAGCACGCGAACAGTCACCAGGCGGGTACAGTCGAAAGTCGGGTAAACCACAATGAGCAGGGTATTGAGCCCGAAACCTGTCAAGGGTATTGAGAGAAAATGGTCTAAAAGACAACTAAGGACCTCGAACGGATTCAATACCCACGAAGCCCCGTGGAAAATGCAAATGATGGAATCCCAAAACAAGCCCTCTATATGTGTTCTCCACTACGATTGGTCCAGCTTTGGAGGGGTTATCTCCACTACCTTTCCGCACGCGACCTCGTGTTTATCCCCTGTGTTAGAGGGGGGTCCCAGATAAATTTCATGACACTGGACTTAGACACTCCCTATCTCAGACTCCAATGTTTGATTTAAAATGGCCTTGAAGAATTTCCTCTCCAACCTAATCCAAGGCCCTAGTCCTGGACTAGTTTGTGAACCCTATAAACATAAAAGTCTAGTAGATTTTAAATTTAGCATTACTTTTATGGATTTGTCTTATGTCAAGGGGTACAAGGGTGAAACTGATGATGTGTAAAAGACGAAAGAAAAAAATGACTAAAAAAGATGGAAACAAAACTTTTATTGAATGCAAAATTTCAACAACTTTTCAAAAAAAAAGATTTTATTTTTTTATTTTTTAAGATTTTGGACAGCAAATTCAAAAGAATTTCACTCGACTACGAGATACTTATGATCTAAGTGAACTACAAAAACTTATGAAATCAACGACTTTTCCTTGGCTAATAATGCAGAAACACACTTTTAAACCAACAAGAAAATGAAAAGAGATTTTATTTTTGATTTAAATGCTAGTAAAGCAAGAAAGGAAAAATGACGACAAGCAAAAAACCAAGAAAAACAATTCTGGCCTAAATCGCAGATCGCAAAGAATCAGGTCAAAAATCACACACTAGCAATTTTAAAAACAATGACTCTCACACTTGTCTAAAAACCTTAAAAAAAAATCTTTTATTTTTATGACAACTTTTTAAATAAGAAAAAGCAAGCTAAGGGTAATATTAATCCTAAGCCACTGACTACTCAGACAGAGATTCAAACACCTGAGAGGAATAATTCTTATCAAGGGAAAGGATGGATGCCTTACCCTCAACAACAAGTATCTTGTACAAGCATGCAACTGTCACTTTGACAGCACACGTGCGAACGCATGCTGGATAGAGACAGAGGGCGTGTACACACAGGCTGACCTTGTACAGACTGTGTGTATATCTAAACTCTGAGAAAAAATGAAAACAGACAGACCAAACCAGGAAGAGACCACCGATATTGATAACCAGAATCCCTTGACGGCTTGGACACTCTTTCTAACAGAAAAACAAATAATATAAGGAAAAAATGATAAAGTAGAAACAATATGAGATAGGACTCCTAGCAAACAAGACTCAGACAAAATTCAATAAAATCCCCTGAGAATGTGTGATTCTGACAGGGAAGAGGATGACTACCTCTGAAGTCCTCTGAACTCTACACGCTACTGCTACCTCTACAACTAGCGTTCACACGCGGGCTGTAAGAGGGTAGGGCGCAGGTACACGCGTCCAGACCTTGTGCAGGCCACGTATACCTCTGTGGGTCCTGAAAAACACAGTCAAGCAAAAGTTAGGGAAAGATGTTATGGAAAAACAGACTCCCTGCTAGCTCAAACCTTACAGAAACAAAAAGAAAAGACAGGCAAGAAAAACTAGTCTTTAAACTACCCAAAAACTAAATAAAATTCCAGGAACCTGTTGGCAGCAATAATATAATTTCTATTTTTTATAAGCTCCCTACACAGGGTCTTTAAATTCTCGTTACTTGTCATGAGAAATGACACTTATCACTTGTTTCTTTTTACACATCTTCCTTTCGATTTTTTTTTTCATGACTGTAAGCATGAAAACGCGTAGCTAGAATTCACACTTTGTTTCGATTTTTGATTAAAGGAAAAATGTTCATACGATCTATTATCGAATTGTCATATTTTTCTATGAAATTTATTGTTTCCCTTGTTTATAACCCCTTGGTCCTAAACGTGTCTTAATTACATAAGTGAAAAACCTCCACTCATTAATTTTCGATTGATATTAATGGAGCTTTGATTCATAAAACTTTTCATTATTCAATTTTCATTTGATACACTTACCTTTGTAATCAAGCTATGGATGTGCGTACTATGGTTTTCAAGTGTTCTGATCCTTATACATACCCATAGGCCAAGGTGTCGTATGAAGTACAACACGATATCACTGCTCTGTATGGCCTCGGGCTTCATAATTTCATTCCCATGCATGGTGATTAACGCTTCTACCTACCATTTGTATTGTCACAACATTGTTTTGATGAGGCTCGGGGCTATAGCTCTATGTTTTTTTTACCGAACCCTACTTGTGAGTTCTGTGTTGATTCCCTTCCATTCGGCATGGCTCCAGTGGTGAGGGTCGAGCCTAATGGCGTCCAAACCCTGCTATCATATGATAATGCCATAGAGGAGTTAGAAAGGAATGATTGGCTTTTGTTCATCCAAAGATTCAAGGGTTTCAATCTTCGATAGTTTGCCTTGACCTTCGATGGTTGCAAGGCAAAGATAGGTGATGTGTAGTTGGAAGTAACTGAAGAGTTCCTAAGCTAACCCCGTAATTTCCTGCTAGAGACACGTTTTTACGTGAGCTATTCTGAGCAAACGGTTTTGAATTAGATCAAACCCTTGAAAACCCAGAACTGAAACAAGCCCTGTTACCTTCATTATGGGCGGTCTCCCCAGAAATTGGATCATTACAAAGATATAGATTGTCCTTTAGAGGTCAAATCTTAGTTTTTCTCTGTGGCTGAAGGGATCGTTTTGGTCTGTTTGCAAGTGTTGAAACATTTGTGACCTCTCCAGGCCTATGCATTAGCATCCCACAACACCCCTCTCACCTGTCCATCCATGTGTCCCAGCCTCCTACTGTGAACCCTTGATCAATCCAAAGGATATTCAACTAGTCTACCAGCAAGTTATACATCTACAGGACATGTGATATTTAAAAGAAAAAACGAAGAAGCAGCTACATCCATCATGATTCGATTTGATTTCATGATCAAAGGTATGATTTTGTTTAATTTTAGCATGATTTTGTCACTCTTAAGATAGGATATACGATTTGATTCAATACACTATTTTTCTGATTAAGATTAGTTTGTTTTGATTGTATTGGCTATTACAACTAGCTACATATTATGTAGCTAGTTATGAAAAATTTGAATTGCTTGTTTTGATAATTGAAAAATACATCTAAAATCTTCTTATTTTTATTTGTTCTCAGGAACTCATGATTTTCAAAGAGATATGAAGCACTCTTGGGATCTCCCAGCCATACCATCTTTAGGTTTTTAGTAAATAGGTTAGGCTGTTAGTTTTTTGATATCAAGTAAAATCTGGGAGGTTGCATCCCCCACATTTTTTAATAGATTTGATGTTATCAATAGGAAACATTTTGTTCCTGGAACCTATATAAGCATGTTATTTTGTAAACATAAAACAATCTCTTCTTGGGGAAAAAACTATGGATTTTTGATTTATAGACTTGAATAGAATATGATATTTTTCACAGCTTTAGCTTCTCCATATCGTGTTTTTATTCAAGTCATGATTATTTCAATTTGTAATTAAATTATGATTGCTTTTGCTGTCGTGGTTTACTACAGATTGATACAATATAAATTTATATATATATTATCCATGTTTATGTTTCCAGATTTAACACATAGTAATCATTTTGTTTAAGCTTGGGATTAAGAGATTTATCTTCATCAGTTGTTGAACATTCATGCACAAGTTTTCACAATAGGATTTATCTTAATGTGGCTACTTGTGAGATGACAATATTTTTGTGATTATATCTCTTATATGTTCTATCATTCGAATTCAATCATTATTGCTTCACGTTTATGAGAAGAAATTGTAGGATCTGTTGCGGGTTTACCTCATCAGACATGGAGATTGGATGCTACACACTGAACAAATATGGGACGCAATAATAAGTCAGTTTGCTAGTTTAATTTCATTAGTTTAATGAATACAAAAACTTCTTGTAGCTAAAACATTTTCTATTATCTGTGATTTTTGTTTTCAATTAGACAGTTTGATATTTCATTTCTAGAATATAGACAGATTAAAATATAGTTTTTTTTATTGTTTAAAAACTCAATTTATATTCGATTTTCGCAGATTTAGATTAAAATTCGTATTATGTACATATTATATTAGAAATAGAATCATTTGTATATATTGTATATATAATAAGTAGAGTTATTTTCTAAGTATTAGTCAATTTAATTGTAAATATATATTAGATCTATATATAGTTTTTAGCGATCGTTTTTCATCAAGTTATTACTTTTTCTTTAGTTTTGTTTTTTCGCTTTCTTTAGGACTTAGATCGGCCAATGGAGCCGCTAAAACCGTCGGAGTGGATTAATCCAAACGGCTTGGGTTAATTAGACAACCCCAGACCAGATTCACTCCTCCAATTGATGAGCAGTCAATTTCGCCCGTCAACAAAACCCTAGAGAGTCTCCCCAGTATGGTCGCCAATTCTGTTGTTGGGAAAAACATCCTACGAACTAGCAAATAGAGTTCAGACTTTACATGCAAATATGACCGAATAGAAATTACTTTCTACCTTCATCCCTAGATGTAAATCCCCTTTTCTTAGTAAATGCATGGAAAGATCAACCTACCTCATTCCCGACGTTTGATGTCAATCCTTCGTTGTGCTTGATTACTTGTTCGCAATACTCCTTCCAAAGATGACCTACATCCAAGACAAGAAACAACTATGCATGCATACTACTTATATACTAACGGGTTAGAAATCCAAAAATAAACTCATCAAACCATAAAAAGTTCATGAATTGGGATGGGAAAAGCACTTTCTTTATTACTTTGAATGAGTCAACTTACAAAAGTTGAGATCGGCCACCGCTCCTTGAACCTGATCCTGGGCTCCTCTTCTTCTGTCCTCCAACTGCTTTGCTTTGAATCTCCTTTGGCATAAGGAAAGGCTAAAGGGTTGGGACAATGGAAATATGTAAATGGGCAGAGTTTCTTTGCTATATTTTTCCTCTTTTTCCAAATGGGGCCCCTACCCCTTATTTTATAGGCTAGAAGGAGCTAGGTATTTGGACGAACCCTTGGCCATGCATGGTCAGGAGTTTCAATTAACTCACCCATAGCTTTTTGTTCCTTCAACAACTTTATTTTTTTCATGCTTTTGTCGGTCCACACGGGCTGTTTTGGGTCAGCCAGCATGTACACGCATGTAGTAATGGATTAGGCTGCGTGGGCCTTTATAAAAGAGGATTTTGAAAGAGTTGTTTAGTAGTGCTTTGGAAAAGAAGGGATATGAGTTGGCCTGATGCCAGGTAAGCATGTGTGGTGCAATTTAGGGTTATAACACCAACACAAAATCGCTTTCATTTGTCCATGGGGTACATTCGCTTATCAGAAGATGCCTTTTGTTCTGAAAAATGTTGGAGGTACCTTTCAGTGGGCCTTGTCTTTTTCTTTCCATGATCTCAAGAATATCATCAAGGCCTACCTTGATGATTTAGAACCATGATCTTATAAGAGAGTTGATCATCCCACACACCTTTGACTTATCTTTGAGCGATGTCACTACTACCGGATTCGCTTGAATCCAAACAAATACAGTTTTTGCGTGTCGTTGGGTCGTCTGTTAGTTTCATAGTTTCAACAAAAGGGATCATGGTCGATCCTCTCAAAGTTGAGGAAATAGTTCAGTTTCCTGCACCGCGCACAATCCTTCATCTTTAGAGTTTACAGGGAAAAGATAACTTTTTACAGTGTTTCATCGCAAACTATGCTGAGATCACAAAGGGATTTATGTGTTTACTGAAGAAGGACATTCATTTTCATTGGGATGAAGTAGGTCAATGCTCTTTCAAAGCATTGAAACATGCCCTCACGATTGCCCCTCTGCTTCAACCACCCAATTACAATAAGGATTTATTATTGTACTTGGTTGTGGTAGAGTCGACCATCGGTATGGTTTTGGTTCAGGAGGAACATTTTCTCTCAGAATATGTGATTTATTACCTAAGCCGAGGCCTGGATGGACCATAACTCAATTATTCCTACGTTGAAAAACTTGCATTGGAAGCAGTTCTTGTTGTCCAATGGTTCCATCATTATATCTTGTTTCTCAATAGAAAGAGCACCGCCATTGCCATTGTGAATTAGTTTCATTATGTGTTGACACGATGAGTAATTGGTGGAAAGATCATTAGATGGATAGTTTTCCTTCAGGAATTTGACTTAGATTTTGTTTCGAGAAAATACAAAAAGTCGTTGGTCTTTGTGGAACTCATCTTGGAGCTTTCGGTCGAGTCAGGTGATTTTATGCCAGAAGAGTCTCCTATTAAAGGAGACATGTTTTTGATCGCGTCTTCGGACCCCTGGTATGGAGATGTACTTGTCTATCTCCAAACTTTGAAGTGCCCCGCCTCTGCTTCTCATGATGAGCATCGTCGTATATGCCATCAGGCCAAGAACTATCTCATACTTGAGGACACTTTGTATCTTCGAGGTATAGATTGCATCCTTCACCGATGTCTCACTCATGAATTAGAATAAATAGTGCTTAACAATTTCCACACTAGAGCAAGTGGCGGTCATTTGTCTAGGTTGGAAACAACCCAAAATATTCTATGAGCCGGTTACTTATGGTCGACATTAATCAAAGATTGTGTTGAATTGGTCAAGAAGTTCCACCAGTGTCAGATCTTCTCTCAAAATATGAGGGCACACCCCGCTCCCATGTTTCCCATCATTATCGTTGGTTCCTTCATTAATTGGGTGATTGATTACACTACATGAGACCCCCCTTCAGCAAGGGATCACCATTATATCATCTTAGCAGTAGACTACTTCATGAAGTGGGTCTAAGCTATGCCAACGTTCAAAGATTATGGTGAGACAACAACGCTCTTTTTGTTCGACCAGATAATAGAAAAGTTCAACATCCCAAGAGAGATTGTCACTGACCATGGAAGTCCCTTTCAGAACAAAATGATGACTGAGTTAAAATCAAATCTTGGGTTGAGGAAAGAACATTCATCACCCTACTACCCACAAGATAATGGTCAGGTGGAAGCTCAGAATAAATCTCTTAATACTATTCTCTAGTGAACGATCAATTCGGCCAAGTTAAATTGGCATTTGATGTTATACTCGACATTATGGGCCTACCGAACATCTGTTAAGATTGCAACCAGTTTCTCACCTTTTCAACTCATTTACAGGTTGGAAGCAGTCTTTCCCATAGAGTGCCAGATCCTATCTCTAAAGTTGGTAGTATAGTTATTGCCAAACACTCCACCACCTGAAGAGTGTTTATTATACCTTGAGCAGCTCAATGAGAAACGTCGTGATGCGACCTTGGCTAACAAGGCTCACAAGAAAAAAATTAAATTTCAGTATGATCAGTCTGTTTGTCCTCATATTTTCTCTGAAGGTGACCTTGTCCTAGTCTATGACCAAGATAAGGACCCCCTGGGGGCAGGTAAGTTCAAACCCATGTGGTTCAGACCTTTCATCGTGAAAGAGGTTCTAAAGAAGGGTGCTTATCATCTAGTGGACTTTGAGGGAAATGCTTCGGTGGAGCCTAGAAATGGGCTCTACCTCAAGAATTATTACTCGTAGGTGGGTCGCCTCGGGTGACTTCTTGTAACATATGTATAGTTATTGTACATTTTGTTTTTTGTATTTTTTATCTTCTAGTTTTATGGACGTGTCATTTTTTATGTCATATTTTTCATTGTGGAAGATTTCAAGTGAATCATAGGTGTTTGGTGGGTTTGCGGATGATGCTGCCGGCACACTCGAAGGCTTGCTTCTACAACTTGGGTGATTTTCACACCACAAGGCTAGTTTCTATCTTCAAGGGGCATCTGTTTAGGTGACACCACAAACAATGTTGTTGAATACAATGCAGTCTTAGAGTTTCTTCGTGACACTTTGTCGCATGGTATCTCTCACCTCTGAGTCTATTTAGATGCTCGGCTGGTTGTGTCTCAATTAAATGGATTTTACCACGTTTATGATCATACTCTACACCAACGATTCCTTAGGGTTGGTCTCTTAGAATGAATCTTTGATTACATTACGTATATCCATGTTCCTAGGAGATTGAATCAAGTCATAGATACTCTAGCTAATCATATATTAGATTGGCATATTGAACACATGTAAGAAAAAGCGCACACACACACATATAAATACATTTGTAAATAAATGTAATCCATAAAACACAAAAAGATGTAAAAATGCATATATATACATATATATATATATATATATATATATATATATATATATATATTGCAAAGTATCAGAGTACATAGGTGGGATCTAGTGCCTCAAAACATATGTGTCCAGTAAAGAGTCACAGGGATTATTCCCTCAAAAATTTACAAAAGGTGCCCTCAGCACGTAAGAATTCTAGCCTAGCTAAGGGCGGGGCCTATTGGCCCTACCATAGTGAACAACGGCGTTGGCCAAATGCCGAAAGAGATGGACCCAGGCCCATGGTACCCCAACAACATGAGTCTGCATAGACGATGGGAGATCCTCGATCTTGACCATAGGAACTGTACGAGTAAGAGCGGTAAGGTTCCACTCCACCCACCTCAAAACTCTCTCAGCCTCTCCGGCAAGAGGTCCCCCTGTTGTTGTTGGCCCACCGGCTACGACTGGTCCCACCTCTAGTCAAGGACGTTGTATGGTCCTCGTGAAGTCTGTTGAGAGCACTGGCCCCACATATGCACATAACAGATACATACGTGTCAGATACTATGGTATACAAACAAGTAATATATATGAAAAAACATAAAAATTAAATTACTTAAAAAAAAAAATTACCCATCTCTCCTTGCTCCTCTCTGGGAGGTACAGACATGCCAAAATCTCTGGAAAAGTTGATCCCGACATAGGGGTAGTCCTCTTTGGCCAGAATTTGTCGTGCCCACTAGGAAAAAAACTTGTCGTTGAAGGCCTCGATGGTCCTCCCTCCCCTCTATCGCGGAAACAAAGTCGCCCACATACATAGCGCAGGGAGAGAAGCCTTGTGCCCTCGTATCATCTCTCTAGGACTGAGACTGGGAACCCTCTCGAAGAAGAAAGAGAAAAGGATAGTCCCAAACCCAAAGTTTCTGTCTCTCGACATACGATACTCTGTCAGCTGACTCTTCATGTAGTCTAGTAAGGTGGTTCTCCAGTAAAAAATTTATGAATTTAATCACTGAACCGCACAATTCATGTGCACCTGGGAAGCCTGCTATAAAGATACAGATCCAGTGATCCTCCCAATGAGAAAAACTATCACTTTCAGTGATAAGTTTGAAATCTTGTTTATCGAAACCTGATTGCCCACTTTGTCTATGTCGACCTCACAATGGAGTTCAATCAATTCCACTATGTTATGAGGCCCAAAGGGGAAACTATGAAAGTTGACTGGTTCCCCTCTCCTTTAGAGGCCAGTCAGAAAATAGATATCTTCAGTTGTTGGAGTCAATGACTATCCCGCAAGCATGAATGCTTATGTGTCAGGATGCCAGTATTCTACCAAGGCATTCAGTAGCCTGGGTTGTGCCCGCATGAATGGACACTGGAAGAATTTCAACAAACCACATTGAGG
>JZKD02S0821825.1:165282-177919 GCA_000966675.3 Picea glauca
ATTCTCATCAATTTATAAGAGAGAATAGGTTAGTTGCTAGGATAAGAATGATCCCAATAAATATGGAATGCCAGCTTCTGAACAACCATTCGAATACTAACTCATCCTTCTAGAATATTCCCTTCTAGAAGGCTCGAGAATCTTATCTTTTTCCTTTGTAAATTGATGTCTGCACCCTGACAATGATTACAGTGCGATAAGTTCGCACCCTAGCTGAATGCAGCCTGCGAGAATGAAGGATTCCCGCAGGAGAGTATATATGCAGCCTGCGAACATTCCTTAAAACATGATTTCTGGAAATAGATAAGAGCAACCCTTTTCAGGAAGGAGTTCTTCAATGAGGAGTTTGATTTGCTATCATCATAACATCACCATGACATCATCACAATGACCAAAATTGTGGATAACACTCATGGAACTCAAACATGTTGCTCCGTTAGTCTTTTATGCCTTGAGCAGGAATTAGCCAAGAGTCCCCGAAGTGGTTTGGGATGCGACTTGCAACTAGGAATAAAATGAAAACCAAGACTCAGATTGAGGAATTGTCGTCTCTATTGGATTTTTGGCATAGGATTTGATCTAGATCACCCCTCCCTCCCAGTTCCAACTGCTCGGAAGTTGTTTTTTTCATCGATTTTGATAACTAGTGATTTTCTCAGTAAGAAGCAATGCAACTTTTGGATTTAGCAGTCCAATTTACGAAACCATGCTTCAAGAGAATATGGAAAATGTGGTCACCTAGTCCATTCCTAAACGAGCTTGCAGAATCTCATGGATCTCAAAAATGATGCTTCGTTAGGATTTTATGCCCCGAGGATGAATTGTCAAGATTCCCCAAAATGGTCTGGGATGCGACTTGAAATTAGGCATAAAACAAAAAATGAGACTTGGATTGAGGAACCATTGACTCCGATGGATTCTTGGCATAGGATTTCAGCTAGAGAACCCCTCACTCTCGGTTCCAACCCCTCGGAAGTAGTTTTTTTCATCGATTTCGATAACTAGTGCTTTTCTCAGTAAGAAGCAATGCAACATTTAGATTTAGGGGAAAATTTACGAAACCATGCCTTGGGAGTGGATGGATATTTTGGTCACCTAGTCCATGCCTAAACGATCTTGCAACATCTCACGAAACTCAAAAATGTTGCTCCGTTAGTCTTTTATGCCCTGAGTGGGAATTAGATAACAGTCCCCAAAATGGTTTGGGATGCGACTTGCAACTAGGAATAAAATGAAAACCGATACTTGGATTGAGGAACCGTCATCCCTGTTGGATTCCTGGCATAGGATTTTAGCTATATCACCCCTCCCTCCCAGTTCCAACCCCTTGGAAGTTGTTTCATTTATCGATTTCGATAACTAGTGATTTTCTCAGTGAGAAGCAATGCAACTTTTGGATTTAGCAATCCAATTTATGAAACCATGCCTCAAGAGAAGATGTACAATGTGGTCACCTAGTCCATTCCTAAACAAGCTTGCAGAATCTCATGGAGCTAAAAAATGATGCTTCGTTAGGCTTTTATGCCCCGAGGATGAATTGCCAAGATTCCCCAAAATGGTTTGGGATGCGACTTGAAACTGGGCATAAAAAAAAAATTGGGACTTGTATTGAGGAACCATTGACTCTGATGGATTCTTAGCATAGGATTTCAGCTAGAGAACCCCTCACTCTCAGTTCCAACCCCTTGGAAGTAGTTTTTTTCATCGATTTCAATAACTAGTGATTTTCTCAATAAGAAGCAAATGCAACATTTAGATTTAGGGGCCAATTTATGAAACCATGCCTCAAGAGCGGATGGATAATTTGGTCACCTATTCCATGCCTAAACAATTTTGCAGCATCTCACAAAACTCAAAAATGTTGCTCCGTTAGTTTTTTATGCTCTGAGCGGGAATTGGCCAAGAGCCCCCGAAATGGTTTGGGATGCGACTTGCAATTGGGCATACAACAAAAACCGAGACTCAGATTGAGGAACCATCATCTCTTTTGGATTCCTGGCATAGGATTTTATCTAGATCACCCCTCGCTCCCTGTTCCAACACCTCAGAAGTTGTTTTTCATCGATTTCGATAACTAGTGCTTTGCTTAGTAGGAAGCAATGCAACATTTGGATTTAGGGGTCCAATTTAAGAAACGATGCCTCGAGAAGGATGGACAATGTGGTCACCTATTCTATGCCTAAAAAAACATACAGAATCGCATGGAGCTCAAAAGTGTTGCTCTGTTAGGCTTTTATGCCCGAAGGAGGAATTGCCAAGAGTCCCTAAAATGGTTTGGAACGTGACTTGCAACTGGGCCCAAAACAAAAACCAAGACTTGGATTGAGGAACCGTTGAATCCAATGGATTTCTGGGATAGGATTTCAGCTATATCACCCCTCACTCCCGGGTGCCATGCCTAGAAAGTTGCTTTACTCATTGATTTCAAGAACTGGTGTTTTGCTCAGTTTGAAGAAAACCAACATTTGGATTAAGGGTTCCAATTTATGAAACCGTGCCTCCCGGAGAGGATGGAAAATATAGTCACCTAGTCCACACCTAAACAATCTTGTAGCATCTCATGGAACTCAAAAATGTTTCTCCGTTAGTCTTTTATGCCTTGAGCGGGAATTGGCCAAGAATCCCCAAAATGGTTTGGGATGCGACTTACAAATGGGAATAAAATGAAAAACGAGACTCAGATTGAGGAACCATAATCTATGTTGGATTCTTAGCATAGGATTTTATCTAGAGCACCCCTCCCTCCTGGTTCCAACCTCTCGGAAGTTGTTTTTTTCATCGATTTTGATAACTAGTGCTTTGCTCAATAAGAAGCAATGCAACATTTTTATTTAGGGGTCCAATTTACCAAACCATGCCTCAGGATAAAATGCACAATTTGGTCACCTAGTCCATTCCTAAACAATATTGCAAAATCTCATGGAGCTCAAAAATGTTGCTTCGTTAGGCTTTTATGCCCCGAGGATGAATTGCCAAGAGTCCCCGAAATGGTTTGGGATGTGACTTGCAACTGGGAATAAAATGAAAAGTGAGACTCGGATTGAGGAACCATTGACTCCAATGGATTCTTGGCATAGGATTGCAGCTAGAGATCCCCTCACTCTAGGTTCCAACCCCTCAGAAGTAGTTGTTTTCATCGATTTCGATAACTAGTGCTTTGCTCAGTAAGAAGCAATGCAACATTTGGATTTAGGGGCCAATTTACGAAACCATGCCTCGGGAGAGGATGGATAATTTTGTCACTTAGTCCATGCCTAAACAAGATTGAAAAATCTCAAGGAACTCAAAAATGTTGCTCAGTTAGTATTTTATGCCCTGAGCGGGAATTGGCCAAGAGTCCCCAAAATGTTTTGGGATGCGAATTTCAACTAGGCATACAACAAAAACTGAGACTCAGATTGAGGAACCATTGTCTCTGTTGGATTCCTAGCATAGGATTTTATCCAGAGCACCCCTCACTCATGGTTCCAACCCCTCGGAAGTTGGTTTTTTCATCGATTTCGATAACTAGTGCTTTGCTCAGTAAGAAGCAATGCAACATTTGGATTTAGGGTTCAAATTTATGAAATCATGACTCAGGAGAGGATGGAAAATGTGGTCACCCAATCCATGCCTAAACAATCTTGCAACATCTCACGGAACTAAAAAGTGTTTCTTCATTAGTCTTTTATGCCCTGAGCGGGAATTGGCCAAGAGTCCCTGAAATGGTTTGGGATACAACTTGCATCTAGGCATAAAATGAAAAATGAGACTCGGATTGAGGAACCGTCATCTTTGTTGTATTTTTGGCATAGGATTTTAGCTAGAGCACCCCTCACTCTCAGTTCCAATCCCTCGAAAGTTGTTTTTCTCATCGATTTCGATAACTAGTGCTTTGCTCAGTAAGAAGCAATGCAACATTTGGATTTAGGGGTCCAATTTACGAAACCATGCCTCAGGAGCAGATGGACAATGTGGTCACCTATTCCATGCCTAAAAAAGCATGCATAGTCTCATGGAGCTCAAAAATTCTACTCTGTTAGGCTTTTATGCCCGGAGGAGGAATTGCCAAGAGTCCCTGAAATGGTTTGGGATGCAACTTGCAACTGAGCATAAAAAGAAAACAGAGACTCATATTGAGGAACTTTTGACTCCGATGGATTCCTGGGATAGGATTTTAGCTATAGTACCCCTCTCTCCCAGGATCCATGCCTCGAAAGTTGCTTTACTAATTTATTTTGAGAACTAGTGTTTTGGTCAGTTTGAAGCAAACCAATATTTGGATTAAGGGGTCCATTTTATGAAACCGTGCCTTGAGAGCATATAGAAACTATAGTTACCTAGTCCATGCCTAAAAAATTTTGCAACATCTCATGGAACTAAAAAATGTTGCTTCGTTAGTCTTTTATTCCCTGAGTGGGAATTGGCCAATAGTCCCCGAAATGGTTTGGGATTCAACTTGCAACTGGGCATAAAATGAAAAATGAGACTCCGATTGAGGAACCATCATCTCTGTTGGATTCCTGACATAGGATTTTAGCTAGAGCACCCCTCACTCCTAGTTCCAACCCCTCAGAAGTTTTTTTTTTCATCGATAAGAAGCAATGAAACATTTGGATTTAGGGGTCTAATTTACAAAACCATACCTCGAGAGAGGATGGACAATGTCATCATCTAGTCCATACCTAAATAAGCTCACAGAATCTCATGGAGCTCAAAAATGTTGCTCTGTTAGGCTTTTATGCCTCGAGGATGAATTTTCAAGAGCCCTCGAAATGGTTTGGTATGCGACTTGCAACTGGGCATAAAATGAAAATCGAGACTTGGATTGAGGAACCATCGAATCTAATGGATTCCTGGCATAGGATTTCAGCTAGATCATCCCTCACTCCCAGTTCCAACCCCTTGGGAGTAGTTTTTTTCATCGATTTTGATAACTAGTGCTTTGCTTAGTAAGAAACAATGCAACATTTGGATTTAGGGGCCAATTTACGAAACCATGCCTTTGGAGCAGATGGATAATTTGGCCACCTAGTCCATGCCTAAACAATCTTGCAACATCTCACGAAACTAAAAAATGTTGCTCGGTTAGTCTTTTATGCCCTGAGCTGGAATTGGCCAAGAGTCCCCGAAATGGTTTGGGATGCGACTCACAACTGGGTATAAAACAAAAAGTGAGACTCGAATTGAGGAACCGTCGTCTCTGTTGGATTCCTAACATAGGATTTTATCTAGAGCACCCGTCTCTCTTGGTTCCAACCCCTCGAAAGTTGTTTTTTTCATCGATTTCGATAACTATTTCTTTTCTCAGTAAGAAGCAATGCAACATTTGGATTTAGGGGTCCAATTTACAAAACCATGCCTTGGGAGTGGATGGAAAATGTGGTCACCTAGTCCATGCCTAAACAAGCATGCAGATTCTCATGGAGCTCAAAAATGCTGCTCCTTTTGGCTTTTATGCCCGGAGGAGGAATTTCCAAGAGTCCCCGAAATGGAATGAGATGTGATTTGCAACTGGGCATAAAACAAAAAACAAGACTCATATTTAGGAATCGTCGACTCCGATGGATTCCTGGGATAGGATTTCAGCTAGAGAACCCCTCTCTCCTAGGTGCCATGCCTCAGAAGTTGCTTTACTCATTGATTTCAAGAACTAGTGTTTTGCTCAGTTTGAAGAAAACCAACATTTGGATTAAGGGCTTCAATTTATGAAACCATGCCTCATGAGAGGATGGAAAATATAGTCACCTATTCCATGCCTAAACAATATTTCAACATCTCACGGAACTCAAAAATGTTGCTTTGTTGGTCTTTTATGCCCTGAGTGGGAATTGGCCAAGAGTCCTCGAAATGGTTTGGGATGCGACTTGCAACTGGTCATAAAACAAAAACCAATACTCGAATTGAAGAACCATCATATCTATTGGATTCCTGGCATAGGATGTTATCTACAACACCGCTCACTCCCTGTTCCAACCCCTCAAAAGTTGTTTTTTTCATCGATTTCAATAACTAGTGCTTTTTTCAGTAAGAAACAATGCAACATTTGGATTTCGGGGTCCAATTTATGAAACCATTCCTCGAGAGAAGATGGACAATGTGGTCACCTAGTCCATGTCTAAAAAATCTTGCAGAATCTCATGGATCTAAAAAATGCTGCATTGTTTGGATTTTATGCCCCGAGGATGAATTGGCAAGAGTCTTCGAAATGGTTCAGCTAGATCACCCCTCACTCCTGGTTCCAACCCCTCATAAGAAATTTTTTTCATCGATTTCGATAACTAGTGCTTTGCTTAGTAAGAAGCAAT
The DNA here is from genome assembly GCA_000966675.3 of Picea glauca. Taxonomy (NCBI): domain Eukaryota; kingdom Viridiplantae; phylum Streptophyta; class Pinopsida; order Pinales; family Pinaceae; genus Picea; species Picea glauca. The sequence goes on from JZKD02S0821825.1 coordinate 171,570, forward strand.
GGATCACTTGGATTTAGGGGCCAATTTACAAAAGCATGCATCGAGGGAGGATGGATAATTTGGTCACCTAGTCCATGCATGGAAAAGCTTGCAACATCTCACGTAACTCAAAAATGTTGCTCCATTATTCTTTTATGCCCTGAGCAGGAATTGGCCAAGAGTCCCCGAAATGGTTTGGGATGCGACTTGCAATTGGGCATAAAAATAAAACTGAGACTCAAATTGAGTAACCATCATCTCTGTTGGATTCCTGGTATAGGATTTTAGCTATAGTACCCCTCACTCTCGGTTCCAACCCCTCAGAAGTTGTTTTTTTCATCGATTTCGATAACTAATGCTTTGCTCACTAAGAAGCAATGCAACATATGGATCACTCCTGAACCTCTTCATGAAATATTGTGAATCTATGGTGCATGTACAAATATGTGAGATGTGGTTTTATGATAATATTTTGAATTTTCCAATAACATTCTCCATTGACCTTGTGAAAACCATTCCATTTGGTTTTTGTTGCACTAAGTGTAAAGAACAATGTTGGAGAATTGTAAGACATAAGTTAGGTATGAGCTATTTGTTACCTCTTTATTACCTTTTATTTTAATTGTATCCATATTTTGTATTGATCAAATGAAGAATTAACCTGAAACTGATGCCATTAGACACAAACTTAATCCTAAGGCCAACTAAGGATAAAAATCAAAAAACATTAATTAATCTAGGATTCAAGCATGCAAACAATCCTTCTCACAAAGAAGCGCTAGTTGGTGATGGAATCCAACATCGTAGAATCAATGTGCAAAGGGGATGAGTTTCAGCGGGTGGGAAAGTTACATTGACAACCTTCTTAATGAACTAACACCCTGGTGCAAGTTACCTCACCGAGCAGTGGGCAACCCTCCAAGGAGTTTGAGTGAGTCTAGACAATGTCGATCCCAGGTACAACACCACCTTCCCTCTGTTGTCACCTTGTATAGGAAGTCTAAAATATTATGGCCTCTATGGTACCACGTACTATACTAAAGCAGAGAAGGGATAATCAACAGTCGACACCAAGACCAACAAAGAGGGGTTAATTACTCAGAGGACCCCAATGTGACCTCGTGATTGACCCTTGTGTTAGAAGGGCTTCCCAAAGTCAATAATATAGCAATTGGATTTCAGTCCCTAACTCAAGGATTTAAGTTTGTTTAGCATCTTTGGAAATTTATTCTCACAATCCTATTCCAAAGATCTACACCTAAGTTAAGATGGGTTTGAAGAGCCCTAGAAAGTTGCTAGATAAATTTTAATTAGCGCTTGATTTTAGGTTGTTGTTACTCAAAGGAGTGGTCGTGAAACTGATGGCATTTCGACTCGACTCTTTAAACCATGCAAGAGGAAAATGAAATGCAAGAAATTCAACTTTGATGAAAACTAGCTATGGGAAGGAGCAAGAGGTTTTAAGAAAATAAATAATTTCTTGATAGATTACTATGTGTGCAATACTGCAAAATGACCCAAATTTTAAAAATACCATGCAAATGTCATAGTTCACTTAGTACACCTATACAACATTGAATCAAATGACATCATTTCTAACATAGTAAAATTTTATGATTATAGAGACCACCATACAAATATTGAATACTCATAAATAAGATGGTCTCTATCCCGATGGCCATTGATGGCCTCTCTTGAGATGGTCCCCACAATCTAAGGAATACCAAGAAAACAATGTGTTGCATTTGTCAAGATAATGCCCACAATACATTTTAATCTTAGGAAAATGAAAGAAACAATCCAAAATATTAGACAATATATCACATGCAAACAATAGACAAGAATTAGGTTGCACAGGGTGAAGAGGGGTTGGTGACTATATAAGAAGAGGTGACTATGGTGAAAGAAGAAGAGGTCGAGGTGGTTGACATGGAGGATAAGGTGGATATTAAAAAGGTTTTGTGTGAGTAAAATTGGGTGTGTGAGTGAAATTTGAGTCCAGAAACCCTCCAATATCATAAAGGCATGAGAATAGTCTATCCATGTCAAATTTCAGTGCATACAGAAACTGTTTGAAAAAAATTCAACATTGGCCCCATTCACAAGTCACTGTTGCCAGTGTCTAGTCCTAGTACGATTTTCATTCCTTGTTCCTTTCTTTGTGTTCCTCATTCCTCGTTACTCATTCCTTGTTCCTTTTTACTTGTTCCTTGACCATGGTGTAGTCCCAAATATCCATTAGTTTTGTACAAAACATACTAATGGCATAAAATGTCGAACACAAATACCAAATTAATATCCGCTACATAAGTCTTTTGTCTTTTTTCAAGGACTATGTAACGAATCTCAATTCTAAGAAGATTCAAATAGGACATAATAACCTTAAGTTATTTCATTAACCATGGGTGACATAACACTATCATTCAATATTCAAATTGTTACATTTCATTGCCAGGCATCATGTGTATTGAGGGCTTGAGCCACCACAAAGGAAACATACAAATAATATGTGTCTTATGAACAAGATATGGTACTATCCATTTTGAGGTTTGGCATAGAGATTGTTCTTATATAATACACTACATTGCACCATAATATAATCCCTACACTCCTTGCAAACCATGTAACGCCATTCAAATTAGACATAATATTCTTGCGACGAATTAGATATACTATTGACGAACTTTTTTCGTCGATAATATAGTTAATTCGTCACAAGATTATTTGCATTCGTCTCTCTTGCGATGATATCAAATGATGCTTGGATTCATTTCATATTTGGTTTATCAACTTGAAATTAAAATTTTATACTTTGCAAGCTAGTTGTACCTTGAGTCAAATACAAATATGAAATTTGGAACCATTAACATATCTACTAGAACATATGAAAAATAGGGTTTATGGTTTAAATGATGATATAATGATGGAAGAAAGAGTGTGTGTGAGTGAAATATGAGTCCCAAAACCCTCCCATATCGTTAAGTCATGTGAATAGTCTATCCATGTCAAATTTCAATGCATATAGGTACAGTTTGAAAAAAATTCAATGTTGGCCCCATTCACATGTCATTGTTGCCTGCCTCTAGTATTTTTATGGTGGTAATTAAACAATCAATGAAAAAGAGGGATTTTTCATCACAACTCTGACAAATATACACTGTATATACATTAATGGAGAACCTGAAAGAAAAATGAAGAAAGACTGAGGAAAACTTAAAATTACGTCAACCAAATTGTGTACTTGGAAAGAAAATTAGGGTTTATGGTTTACATGATGAATTGATGATGGAAGAAAGTGGGTGTGTGAGTGGAATTTGAGTCAAGAAACCCTCCATATAGCTAAGGCATGCAAATATTCTATCCATGACAAATTTCAGTGAATACATAAATTGTTTGAAAAAATTTCAACGCTGGCCCCATTCACAGGTCAATGTTGTCATTGTCTAGTCCTCGTACAATTTTTGTTTCTTGTTCCTTGTAAAATTTGTTCGACATTACACACGTCCCAACATCTAGTATTGAAAGGGAGTATTTTTATGGTGTTAATTAAGCAATCAATGAAAAAAGAGGGATTTCTCATTAGTACAACTATGACACAAATACATTGAATATACATTAATATAGAACTTGAAAGAAAAATGAAGAAAGACTGATGCAAACTTAAAACTCGTGTCAACCAAATTATCTACTTTGAAATAAAATTAGGGTTTCAAAAAAAATTCTATATAAATGACAAACATGTTCATTGAAACTTCATTGATGCAATACCATGACAACAATATTGATGAAATCTTATACGATCATGATGGTATAAAAATGAAAGAGATTCTCTTGGTTTCAAGAATAATTTATCCTCTATTTAACAAGGCCAACCAAATGAAGGTGGAATATCATATGGCTCCTCCCCTCCCCCTCATATCACTCTCAATTGATACCCAAAACCCAATCTATAAAATAGAAAATAATTGAAAGCAACGTCCTATTAAGATTCATGCATAGAAACTACAAAAATAAAAATTAATGAAGGTACCTGAAATTATGCGTTTCTAAATAATATTTTTAGTCTACCTACCATGTACTTTAGTATATTGGCAACTATTTTCAGGTTTCACATAATAATTAAATAACATGTAACATATGATATAAAAATGTCGCATAAAACTTAAAAACATGTAATTAACCCATGACATTATAAGTAAATTATTTTAAGAGAATAATTCATACAAATTAAAATATTATATATTCACGTATCTAATCCAACCTCAACATTGTGTAATCATCTTTATTCTATATCTTGATCTTCTTCATTGAACTCAACATCTACATCATCATCCAATTCAGAAATGATGTTGAAAGGATTGATGATATCATCATCGTCATCAATGTCATTTTCAAGCATATTTTCATTGACATCATCATCAAGAATTGCAATATTGTCTCCTACGCCTGGATCATGATCTTCTTCATCTTCTTCATCTGTCGACCCTCCATGATCTTCCGAATCTGTCTGATATGTCTAATCATCTTCTTGATCTTCAATATCATATTCTTCTTGTAAATGAGTATACTTAATTGGCCTTCCTCTTGGATCATATATAACAACAAATGACCAATCCCTTTCACCTGAAACATTTGAGTAAAAGACCTATTAAAATTGGCTTGGAAAACATAGCGATCATGTCCTCTTTCAAACAATGTTGTTTTAATCATTGGAAGTCCATTGGAATGTTTAATAACAGTTCCTTCCTCATCGCGTTCATGCATTTGTAACCTATACCATTTGACATCCAAAAGAACTAATTTGAAGGAATTAAAGTCACACTCAAGTATATCGTTTAAATACCCATAGTGTCTATTTTTAGATTCTCAAGGATGTCTGTCACTCCTAGAGGAAACATTAGTGACTTGGAATACTGCAGTTATCCCACTATCAGAATTTTTCCCGGTTTCATCCAATTGTTTGATGAGAAATTTACGACCATTGCACCACATAGCCTTGTGGTGTTTCAACTGCAATATGTCAGATATGTAAAAGATGCATTGTCAAATAATAAATTAACATATATTTATATAACTTTGAAAGTATCTGAAAAATATAGTACACATGTAGTCACATTAATATAATATAAAATAATTGAATAAAATGGGTGAATTTGCTTACCTGCCCATCTTTCAAACCATATGCTAAATCAATTTCCCTTTGTTTAACATTGGCATCCCTATTACGACGAGCTTCTCTAACCAATTCAAATAGTCATTGCCATGATAACCTACCTCCATTATGTTGTTTACATCTTTCAATCCATACATTCATCCAGTCAAGATTATTTTCAATGTATAAATGTAGTGCATCCTACTCTTGAGCAACTGAATCAGAAAATCATAATTCACCAATATTAAATATTAGTTATAACATCCAATATGTAGGTAATTATAAATATTAATAATTTATGAAATAAATTGTATTAATATATTAATGAGTATGATCATATACACAAAAAATGAAACTTTATATGTGTTATTAATATAAATTTTCACAATTAGTAATATATTACCTCTCTTTTTTTCCATTCTACCTTGCCCCAATAGATGCTCCTGATATTCAATTTTTTTGATGGAGTTCACATCCCAAATGTAATCCACTGCATGCATAGTTGGCACTGCTAATTTAGGAATATACTGACTAATATACACCATCGATTGATATACCATATATTCCTCCACCATAGAACCCTCAGGACGTGCTCTTTGTTTAACCAATGCCTTCAATGTTTTCAAGTGCCTCTCCATGATCCACATTGACCTTGTGTGAACAGGTCCACAAATTTCAATCTCCTCAACTTGGTGTATGAGGTAGTGTTCTTGTGCATTGAAATTTTTTGGAGGTATATACTTTTTCATTTCACACATTAGACGAGGAATTTCTCTCTTCNAATACTTTATATCATCTTCATGGATTTATTTCAATGACAACCATCTACATGAGATCATGACACAAGAAAATAACATGTTTCAACATAACATAACATAATATATTACATTACAAGTAAAACACGTGTCATTAAGTACAACAATAATTTGAAAGAACATTTTTCATATAAATCATAACTACTTACCTCATGTATTTTCCAATATCATATATAACTTGTTTGACGTTGTTGTCAAAATCGTTTGGGAGAGATAGTGGTAGAACATACTGTAAAAAAAAATGAATCGTTATTTGTTTCGACCAAAGTAGACAAGAAAAAATAAAAACAAATAAAAGATGTATAAGGCCAATATATATAAATATGTATACCAAAATTATTACCTTAATGAAGGTATGCCAATCATGTGTTTTTACCCCACCAAATTCACCTTTCTTCATTAAG
>JZKD02S0821825.1:177969-190306 GCA_000966675.3 Picea glauca
GCCAATCATGTGTTTTTACCCCACCAAATTCACCTTTCTTCATTAAGATATTATTTATGTTTGAAGAAAAACCCATGGGAAATTTAATTCTTTGAATGACCTCTTTTACATCATTTCTTTGTTGCTCAGTTAATAACCATGGAAGGTTATTTAGGTCTAGTACTCCATTTGATCTATTTGAATATCGGATCACACATCGCATTGCATGATTGGCTTCTTGAATGTCAGTACAAATTTTGAAAAAAATTTCTTTGTCCCTCCTACCATCTATGATTCTCCATAACGTTTCATTCACATTCTTCCCGATATGCATTGTATTAAAGAAATGAGCTATTTTTAACTCATCATAGTACAGAAAACTCATGAATTGAGCGGGATAACATTTCATTCCTTGTGGAAGCCCATTATTAATACCTTCATGATGATTGCGGCCTTCATGAAGCATACAAGAAATCACAAAAATAATTATCAAATACGGGAAAATAAATTCAATGATTAAAATAAGCATTCAAAAGATTACATGATCTATGATACATTATGAAATTGTGTACCTTGATGATTTCTATTATATTCCAACCTCCATAGGTGAGGTGTCATTCTTCGTGGTTTTAAACCAGTCTCTTCTTTCCCATTGAAAAGATTTATTTGAGTAGTACGATACCTATGGTTATTAGGAAGAAGGTGCCTATACTCATCAAACACCATATTTCCTAAAAATTTTGAATGACGATACTTCATATTAGGGCCACAAACTGGACATGCAATTTTACCCTTTGTTTGAAGACCTGCAACAAATGGATTAATGTCAATTATACGATGAGATTATTTAAAAATTAAACATACACCGTGATAACATAAAACAATTATATAGTATTAAAGAGAAATATTAGAATGCTACATACCACAAAAATGTGTTAGTCCAAGGGCATCATGAATTGTCCATAAAATTATTCCAAGGAATTTAAATTTCTTCTCCCCGATTGGTTTACATATGTCATACATTGTGATGCCAACCCATAACTTTAGTAGCTCGTCGATAAGAGACTCTATATATACATTCATATATTTAACCTGGTACTTACCTAATTGTTTGAAATTACACATAATTACTATAGGAATGATATCATGTAATATATATAAGTAAATAAATAAACAAAAGATACTATGCAAAAATTGAAACAAATGAAAATGTTACATTCAAAAAATTGATATAAACAAATACTTGGAAAAATCATTGTCAACATTATGTGCTCCCTCTTTATTGACATCCAAGGAGGAATGTTATTGTTGATAAAAAAAATATTCCACACTGATTAAATAGACCTAAGCTCTCTAAATGGATTAACACTATCAACTGCCAATGAAAGCCTAATATTCTGAGGTTCATCTTTGAAATATGCCCATTTTTCCTCAATTTCCCTAAATGCAGAACCATCAATAGACATTCAAAGAACACCATATCCACTTATGTTACGTGCATGGTAATCCATATATTGTGCTATGCTTTCACACTTGAACAATCGCTGCAAATGTGGAATTATGGCAATATGACGAAAAACCTTTCGAGGCACCCTTTTTGTTACTTGATCGGCTTGAAATCTACTGATAAGACATTGCAGACATTCTATTTTCAAGGCATGTTGTCCATAATATAGAATATGGTCATTAGGACATCCATCTATAGTTTGATAATCCATTCCAATGTCTTTCATAATGGCATGCAAACCTCGATATGTGCAAGGTAAAATATTCGATGATGGTAAAAAACATTCACCTAACAATGTAAAACATAACAAATAACTAGTTAATGTAAGTATATTAATCATAAAAATTGCATTCTTATTTTAAACATTAATTAACACTAAAAACAAATAGAAAAAAAAAATCAACATTTATGTATAATATGAGATGAAACATATTACATACCTTAGGATCTATGTCATACAAGTGTTCTACAAATTATTCATAACCTTTAAGTTCACTAGAAGCAATGTAGTGAAGAGAAGATTTTCTCTTGATCCTTCATAAAGTCGTTTATTTTCCTTTTCTAATAGAGGTTCATCATAAATACCATCATTGTCCCCATCCGCATCTGGCTGCGAAAAAAAATCTTGGATCATTTGATTTGTCCCATCATCTTCTTCCATGAGATCCTCATTTGCTTGGTCATGATGTTCCTCATCTGGTACAACATCATTTCTACTAATACATGGTGTAATATTATGCGGAAAGTTAGAGGTCAAATCTAACTTTATAATTACAAACAATCATGCAAAATTAGTGTATAATATAACAAACATTCAAACAATATATATACATATATATAATTTTATATAAAATTAACAAAATAAAAATAGATAATGAATATATATCTAATTACCATGGGACCATAGTCATTCGATCCGCCATCAATGTGCCCATATTTCCTACAATCTTTTGTAGTTGTTGCTATTAAAATTCTTACAGGACGTATGAGGAAACATCTTTTGCAAGGGAAATAACATCTACCATCACCCTTTTCACCCACTTTACTTTTTTCCCCACCTCTAACTATATTCTGCGACATTCTTTCGCACAACTTCCGCACAAAAATACCCTTTCGGAACTACCATTGTTATAGCAATATTTTCGCAACATCTTTAAATCGTCAAATATTTATAGGTCAATTTAGGTCACGGTCGTCGCAATTGCGACGACCGTGACCTAAATATAACAAATAAATATTGTTATATTTAGGTCACTTTGTCAAAGAAGGGAACGGTTATAATAGTCAATTTGTCGCTCTTGCGACGAACATTGACTATATCAATTTAGACTTTGTTAAAATGTATAACAGTCAATATGGTTAGTATCAAAAGGTGTAACAGTGAATAGTGAGCATATCTCTTGCGACGAACACACAAGTTTGTCGAAATAGAGACAATAGTCCACCATCTTGATTATCATTGCAAAACAGACGAAAGTTTGGTTTCATCGATAGAGTGATGAATACAAGGTGGATTAAGATCAAAATTGAAAAATTGAACTTTTTCTCTTGAATTTTGTGATGAAAGAGTATTTTCGTCGTAAGTAGTCATCACAATTTTTTCAATATGTAGTAGTGTCAGGTGCATTCTCAATCGTTTATCAAAATAATGTGGAAGGATAGCATAAGTAGAATAACTGAAGTGTTGAAGCAAATGGTGGCCATCCATCACAATGCTTGATTAAGTCCTAGCCAATAGATTAAGCAGTGAAAGGATAAGTGTAAGGACCAAATCTAACCATTGATCTGGTTCCGCAAAATAAAAGTGAAAGGTTGGATCCATTTGACAAAATCTTATTCAGAATATTTGAAAAGTTGAAATCCTGAAGTCTCGAAGTCTCAACTATCGTCCATCTTATCAGGAGATTAAATCATGATCGTTGATTTTGATAAGCGCTCAAGCACTCATTTGGCCTAAACGTCTAGACAATGCCATTGGCCATATGGTAAGATATTTAAAAGTTTGATCTATCGATTAAGAAGGAAAGGTGTCCATGGATCATTGACTCTAGAACATTGATGTACGAAGGCAAGAAGGGTTTGAGAGTTGAAACTCCTGGAGCCTAGATCGCGAAGTAAATCACAGTCGTTGATTTAGGAAGGTTAGATATGATCCACAGAACTTGAAAGGATAGATCTGAACCATCAGTTCAGAAGCACCGTCAAGATCGTGAGATCGAAGGTTCCATCTTATTGCAGGGTTAGAACATGCTCAGGTCTTAATTTCTCGTGAGTGGGCCGCAATCAAAACGAAGGTATTTCCAAAGGCATATGTGACGCTATGTAGTAAATTACGGGGAGAAAATCAGATTTCCATCAAACCACCTTTGGCCATGCACACAATCACATAGTCACATGAGATCATCACCCAAGGTCACATCAACGGAAGATTGAAGAAGGTGCTAGTGCTACTAGGTTCCACATCGGAGGTTACACATTGAAAAGTCAAAAAGCATATGTGTGTATAATCCAACGAAACTAATCAAACTGAATCTGATCGAAGGGTTGTTGTTTCATCTCATGATTTCTTGATCAATTATGATTCAGTTACACTAACTGAATCATTGTTCTTGAGCGGTTGAATCATTGTTCCTAAGCATTGGAATCATGATTCCTGATCATTTTTGAGATTCCTGACTTGAGCATTGGAGATGCAGAGTGTAACATATGATGAGAGAAGGAATAAAAGAAAAATGTCGTGACAGAGAGAGGTTGTTGTTTCTCTATCAAAAGTAGTCGAACTGTAAGAAATGAATATCACAGCATGAACTGAGGGAGAAAATGTAGAGATGAAGAAAATAAGCTGGACAGAGCATAAATGGTGAAAACAACAGACTGCATGAGAACTTAAGCATAATAAGATGCAAGAAGGAAGACACTGATGCAGGCAGAGCAGACCTGTGTAGCAGAACAATGATGACACTGGTAAGTCATTGATAAATACTATATCACTATAATAAATTTCAGCAAGCAAATATTTATATGTCAGGGTGGTAGGGTGGTGCTAGGGAGGATTGTTGTGCTCATAGTTTCAAGTGGGTGCTTGAACATAGGGAGTTGTAGCTTCCATATGGTTGCATCCAGAAAAACCAGGGTGATAGGGTGGTGCAAGGGAGAACCATTGTTCTCTGTTATGCAGGTTGGTGCCTATGTGACTGGAAGTTGGTTCTTCCATCCAATTGGTGCTATAAAACTCAAGGAGTTGGTGCTTCCTTCAAGTTGGTTCTATAGAAACCAGAGAGTTGGATCTCCTAGAAATTTGCAGCTTGTAAAAAAGAGGTGGTAGCCTTACAAAGAGTTGGTGCTCATAAGAATGATAATGTACAGAAAATAAAGACTACTTATCATATTAAGAAGAAGAGGTTTTTTCCCTTTATGGGTTTCCTTAGGAATATCTGTCTCTGTATACTTTATGTGTGTGGTTGATGTTGAATACTATATTTCTTACTTCCCTGAATTAATGTGATCATCATTGAGTGTTCTGTAATGAGTTTAAAATGTGTATAATTGTTTAAGCACAGTGACAACTGATTCACCCCCCCCCCCCCACCCCACTTGTTTCACAATTTTGTGTAAGGGATCCATGAAAATAAGAATAGGAATGTATTTTTGAACCCCATTTTTGAACACAGGGAAACCATAAAGCCATAAATATAATAAAGAAGAAACTCTGTGGTGGATGTAGCCAAGGAGGGGGTGAACAATGGTAACTCTGTGTCAAATTATGTTGTTGAATGGTTATTAATACTTGTATTTTGTTAATTCATGTCTGTATGGTTTTATTCCCTTCTTTTACTATGGATGAATGTTATCTTTATTGATGTTTTTAATAGATTCGGGTGCAATAGCTTAATTGTATGTTCAAAATCCTAAATGACAATAATAAATATTGATATGCATATGGAATAAAGATTGATATGAAATAGGTTAGGTTAAATAGGATACATTGCAAGAAATGATATCGTAGGTATGGCAGAGCACACCTCCCTTCTTTCCCTCCCCATTGAATAATATAGGTTCCTACAGTCCCCATCACAATACCTCGGGTGAGACATCATATAATTGCAGGTCATGCTAAAAGGGTCGGTGTTGATCACTATAATTGCTTATAAACTAAACAATCAAGTGCTACATAAATTGTCAACCCAGGGAAGTCTTTTATTTCAAAGGTAACCACGCACTATATATGCTCAATCTCAAAAGCAACCTAGAGTTGTAGTAAAAACATATTAATCACACTTTGCCTTGAACAAACTGAAGTTCTAACTTGAATTATAGGAAAGCAAGCTACCTATTGCAGAGTTCAATGTTTAAAGGGATAACTGTCAAAGAATCATGGATTACATTAAGAAAATAACAACCTGGAAAAGAAACCCTTCAAGACACTGCAAAAGGAAAGACCAACTATTCTGTAACCAAAGAACATGACCCTATTCCCAAATCAGGAATCTTCAGCACCTGTTTTCTATCATCACACTTCATGAACTCATTACTTAACTGAAATGACTAACTCTTAATAGAGAACATGACCCTAATTCCTCAGCAGGAATCTTCACCACCTGTTTCCGATCATCACACTTCATGAACTCATTGCTTAACTGAAATGACTAACTCTTAACAGAGAACAGGACCCTAATTCCTCAGCAGGAATCTTCAGCACCTGTTTCTGATTAGCACACATTCATGAACTCATTAAAATAATTGACATGCATTGAGGGCTAACTATATCTAATAGAGAACAAAACCCTAGTTTCGAAACAGGAACCTTCAAAACCTGTCCCTGATTATCAAGCTTTCATAAATTCAACAAGCAGGATTGCTAACTAGAGTGATTAACAGTTACCCAAACATGAATCATATGAAAACAATGTAACAACAAGCCAGAGTTCAGTAAAGTAGTATTTCAGCAAAACAAATCCAATAAAGTAGTGTTTCAGCAAAACAAAATTTAATCCTCCCTTCTCACAAGATCCCCCCTGAAACGAAAGGGACTAGAGAGAAATTCTCAGAACAGTCTTTTATTCATCTGTCAATGTATCATTTTACAATCTGAAATGAAATACGTCCTTCTCTGTAAACCCTTCTTAGCCAAAACCGAAGATCCTCTCGAATGATGATTTCCTCTTATTTAAATAGGAGGATCCCTTCGATACAATTTAATCAACTAATTATAGGTGTACATCTGAGTCATATTCTTAGTCATATTGTATTTCTAAACTGGAATAGGATATCCTATTCTCTCATAACATAATTCTATTACAAGTGCTGTGTGAGGTGTTGTTGTTGCGTCTTGGAGTAACAACTTCTTATTTGTCTTCCGTTACTGTTGTTGTATGCTATTTCGGCATCGCAAATCGTGGGTTGTTTCAGCCATGGGATTTGTGTTCTAATTGTTTCAGCACTTCCCAGACAGCAACGATGGTTGATGCTAGCTCAAGGTGCGGTTGTTGTAGTCAACCTGTGTGAGTTGTTGTTTCAGCATCGTTGACCACGGATTGTGTAACAACTTCCTCTGTGTTTCAGTATTGTTGACCACGAACTAACAACTTCTTCTTTGTTTCAGCATCATTGACCACAGACTGTGTAACAACTTCTTAGAGTTGTTGTTTCATCATTGTGGACCATGAAGAGTGTAACAACTTCTGTGAGTTGTTGTTTCAGCATTGTAGTCCATAGACTGTGTAACAACTTCTTACTGTTTCAGCAATAGACCTTAATGATAATATGCAGTTTGAACTGTTTCAGGTAAAATTACATGCAAAACGAATTAAACATATTGTAACGAGAAGAGAGTTATATACCTTTGGAAAAATAAGGTAAGGTGATAATGTGAGTTTAAATGTGAGTGAAACAAGGTGTAAAGGTGGCAAAAAGTGTGGCCAAAAAGGTACATTGTATGGTCCTAACATCCCCCCCAACTTAAAATGTTGCATGTCCTCAGGCAACTTCACTTTGAGTCAGAATCTGAATACCAACTCTGAGTGTGCAAGTTACTCAAGCAGTAGTTGTGGAAGGTGATGTCTGTTGGAGCTCTAAACCCTTGCTCGCGTTGTAACCTTTGCCAAGCTATTGTTTCGACCTTCTTGGGCAACTTATAATGGATTTGATATTTCTCTGTTGGGATCCAAAGGATAGGAAAATGAAGCTAGTACCCTATCCAGCTTTTAGCACATTGCTAAACACACTTGATGTAGCTAGGTACCCTGGAGATTTCTATCTCAAGATTAGTGGGGCTAAAAGGATTGTGTTCCTGTCTTTTCTCCGTAGACTGTTGCCAAAACACATTGCTTGCCTGTAGGGAAGCAATCTTTGTTGATTTAATGAAATGTTGACACTCTTGTAATATTGATGTCTGTACTTGCTGAATGTGTAACAAAGGTTTCTTTAAAAACTGATAATATTCTGTAACAAAGGTGGCAACATTCTGTGGCTTTGGCCTAATCCAGAGAAGGTGGTTATCCTCATTGTGCTTGGCAGCTAGTAAGTCATCCTGCCATATAATCTGATTGTTAAGAAAGGAGGTAAGTGTCCGAATCTGGATGTCACCAACCAAAGGATTAAGGTTAAGCTGCATGTTCTCAGGGATGGCCTCATTATGAAAATATGCCTCACAGAGGAGGTGTTGATCCATAGCGGAGGCTTTTGCAAAGGTTTTAATAAATTCTGTTGGATTTAATACTGCATGGGGTCTGCCTTCTTTGAATGATTTGATCTGAAACCATGTGAGTCATTCCATTAGGAACAGAGATTAATTGCAGGATGGTTTCCTTGCAGCCAATAGCTTTTGTGCCAAGTCAAATATTAGGAGCAATCTTCCTTTTAGCTCTTTGTTTTGTTTCTTAAGGGAATGAGCCTCCTGGTGTGTTTGATCCAAATATTCCCAATTTGAGTAAGTATGATTTATCCATATTTGTTTGTGTTCCTGCAGGCTTTTGGCCTATGTAGCAGTAGAATCTTTTTTCCATTTTTGTATTATTGCCTGCTCATCCCATGGCTGAGTTTGTGTTTCAGCATTGCAAGTAGTAGGTTGTGGTAGGGTTTGAGTGGCTTGTTCCACAAAGGTCTGGGTGTTGATCTAGCTGGGAGGGGCAGGTTCATCAATAGGCAATGTTTGTACATATTTATTAACAAAGATAGGGGTTTCATAATTGACATTTGTTGCAGGCCAGGGCTCAATCTTAATTTTGGAAAGTCCTGTTGGTTCTTGTGTAACAGCAGGGTGTTCTTCTTTGACTGCAAAAATTGAAGGTGTAGGGGGAGCTCCTGGCATTGAAATTTGAGTTACTTTGTAGCCTTCTTGATAGTAGATGTCCCCACATTGACTGCACATATATTCTTTACACAGGCTCTCTGTTGTAGTCCCCTCTGACATGGTTTCTATGCGAGCTAGGGTGTGCAAGTTAAGTTCCTTATCATATGCTTCCTTTGCCATGGCTAGCTCTTGCTTGTAGGCTTCCATTTCATACCTTAGGAACTCATTTTCTTGCAAGACAAAGGCCATTGTTGGTTCTGGTTGAGGAATGACTGGTTCTTGTGTAGCAGTCACAGCTTCATTAGTTGGTTCTTGTGGAGCAGCTACAAGAACGGTGACTAATTCTTGTGTTTCGGCTTCTTGATGTAAAGAAAGCAATGTTGCAAATCCCTGGGCATTTGATTCCTGTGTCTCAATAACAATATCAGCAGTTGGTTCTTGTGTTTCAGCTGTAGCTGGTTCTTGTGTGATAGCTATAGTTGGTTCTTGTGTTTTAGCCACTGAATGAGTAGTTGGTTCTTGTGTTTCAGCTACTAAATGAGTAGCTGGTTCTTGTGTTTCAGCTACTAAATGGGTAGCTGGTTCTTGTGTTTCAACTATTGGGTTTGAAATGGATGATGTCGCAACATATTGGGCGTCTGGTTCTTGTGTTTCAGTTCCTGTAGGTGGAATAGGCAAAGATTCCGACATTTGGGAGGTTAGAGGTGTACGGGGTATTAGTCGGATGGGTTGCGGGTCTAGGGAAGTGGCAGTAGTGGCTGGCCTTGTTGAGGCCCTTGTTCGTTTTCTTTGTAAAAAGGATGGAAAGAAAGGAATTTGCTTTCATTTATGTGGGGGTTTTTCCTCAATGATGGGATAGGGAGAATTGTCGGGTTCAGAATCATCGCTAAGAATATGAAGGGCAGGAGTGGATGATTCTGGTAAAGTGTGGGGCAGGCTTGGTATGGTAGGGGGGTCAATTGGGATAATTGGGTCTGTAGGAGGGCTATTAGGTACTTCTGGAGAATCTGGAGGGTTTTGCGGTTGTTGTTCCTGAAGATTTTCAGGAATTTCAGCAGCTTCTTGGGGGTTTATGGGTGGGTTGTTTAGTGGAGGGTTTTGTTGGGAAAATCCCTTTTGGATAAGAAGTTGAACGAGACAGTGATGGGTGAGTGAAAGGGTGGGATCTCTAGCCTTTTTACAGTAGTGCGACATATTTTTAAGACAACTGAGCAAATAATAAGGAATGTTCACCAATCTATTATGCCATAAGTGAGACAACAGGACAAAATCGTGCTAGTAGACTACCTACTACCGGCCTTCATAGGTAAGGTAGTGTTTGACGAATTTTGCAACTTATGGCCATGGAGGCGGCAATGAGTTGAGTCGAACACCCCGGCCTTTAGGTTCAATTTGTTCCCCTAGCAAGAGGAAATCCTGCTGGGCATTCAGGATGATATGTTTGTGGCTGAACATGCGAATGCCATTGGTAGGGAGACCCGAAAACTGTGCTATATCTTCTTTTGTAACTAAAATCTGAACCCCTTGAACAATGGAATGGTCTTCTTGGAGATTTTGAGCAAACTGGAGAACTTTTTGTTGATCATACCACTGGAGTCTCTGAAAATAACCAAGCCATCCTGCCTGCAGAAAAATTTGATAGGCTATTGGATAGTGTTCTAACAGGGCTATCGTGGCAAGTTCGTACCATATAACAGAGCCTCCCATATCTACCATCTCGGTAAAATACATCGTCAAAGAGTTGAGTAACATCTTCTGTGCAGAGTGAATTTTTCGAGTGGAGGCATGCAAATGGTGGTGAAACAAATGAAAGGATGGTAAATAGGAATGGCGGTGGTTGATACGTGTGAAATGATGGTATAAAAGTTCGATATTTCCTCCCCCCCCTTTTAAGTGTGTCTCATAATGATTTTACATGAGTGATAATGCTGAGTTGGAATTTTCTCATTAACTATAGCTTAATTTTATTTACATAAAATTTACATACCTCGCCTTTACCTTCTGATTCTTTCTGAAAACACAATATAATGCCTGTCCCTAATCGTCCTGCAGTGGTTGTGACGAAGACTTTTTATTTGTTAGATTGAATTGTATCAAGGATTTTTTGACTGGAAGGACAAAATGTAGTATAAGAGCGCAAAAGCTTATTGACAGAGAATGCTGAAAAGTTGGTGTTTCAACAACAGAAAGAAAGGAAAAACAATTGTTGGACGGTGTTGTTTCGTCAATGGAAACTATGAATAATTGTTGGACTGTGGTGTTTCAGCAATGGGGAGAAGGAGAAAAGTTGTTGACAATGGTGTTTTAGCAATGGGGGAAAAGGCGAAAATTTGCTGACAATGGTGTTTCAGCAATGGGGGAAAATGGTGAAAGGTTGCTGATGGTGTTTCAGCAATGGGGAAAATGGTGAAAGGTTGCTAAACAATGATGGGAAAAAAAAATGGTGAAAGGTTGCTGACAATGGTGTTTCAGCAATGGGGAAAAAGGTGAAAGGTTGTTGAATTGTGATGGGGGAAAATGGTGTGAAAGATTATTGAACAGTGGTGTTTCAGCAGTGGGGGAAAGCCAAAAGGTCATTGAACAGTGGTGTTTCAACAATGAAGAAAGAGAAAAGAGTTGCTGAACATTGGTGTTTCAGCAATGGGAAAGCTTGCCTCTTCTTGAATTCGGATTGTCCTTTCTTAGTAGTCATGTTCTTTGATCGGGAATCTGAAAAAATCGATTGTAACATGGTGTTTCTTGACAGGGATTATTAGTAAACAAAATCTAATCTAATACTAAAAAATTAACTTAAAAAGAATTAATTGCAATGAGGGGTAGGAGCCCCCTCTAAAAACAAGTAATGAGAGTATGTCGCGCATGTGGCCTTAAAATCTTCTTTGGAAATAGGGCATTGGTACAGACGAAGTCGATGAACATTTACAAGTAATGGTGTTTTAGAGTCATCGTTTGTGAGGAGCCTTACTGTTCCATTGGGGAAAACAGTGTCTACTTCGTAAGGTCCAAGCCATCTTGTACGTAGTTTCCCTTGAAATTCTTTGAACTGGGAGTCATACAGTAGGGCCCAATTACCTTTTTGGAACTGCCTATGCTTGATAGTTTTGTCATGCCATTTTGATCTTTGTTGTTGAATCATAGTTGTCTGATGAATGATATCTAGTCTTTTTTCATCTAATTCATTAAGCTGTTGTAACCTGGTTGTCTGTGCATCGGTCAAATCAAGGTTGACAGCTGAAGCAATCCTTAAGGTTTTGATTTCAAATTCCACAGGGAAGACAACACTCTTCCCATAAACTAATTCATAGGGGGAGAATCCTGTAGTATTTCTCCAGGTAGTTCTGTAGGCCCATAATGCTTCAGGGAGTCTATGAGACCAATCCTTTATGTTTTTCTTCATTGTTTTTGTAAGAATGGCTTCTATTACTTTATTTGTGCTTTCCACCTTTCCATTGGCTTGGGGGTGGTATGTTGTAGTCATTCTATGTTGAATATGATATTTTTGAAGGGTGGCTTTAAAGCCATGAGAAGTGAAAGGAGGTCCTCCATCTGTAACTAATTCT
>JZKD02S0821825.1:190950-228282 GCA_000966675.3 Picea glauca
ATTCCTAAAACTGCTCTTTGGAAGGTTGTTGGTGCATTACATAGTCCAAATGGGAGAACTCTATAAGAAAAGGTTCCCCAAGGGCTAGTAAAAGTGGTTTTATCTTGATCTTGAGCTGCAATTTTGATCTGATTATACCCACTGAAACCATCTAAAAATGAGAAAAATTTCTTCCCTGACAAACTGTCTAACACTTGATCAATGAATGGTAATGGAAATTGATCTTTCTGAGTTGCTTTATTTAAGGCTCTATAGTCCACACATACTCTCCATTTCCCGTTTTTCTTAGGAACTATTACCAACGGGGATACCCATTCACTGTCTGATATAGGATATATAAACCTTACATTGAGCAATTTTTGAAGTTCTTCTTTAAGGATTTCTCTTAAATTGGGGTTCATTCGTCGTTGAGATTGGCAGATCGGTCGACAATCTTCCTTAATATATATTTGATGAGTACATAATTCGAGAGATATTCCTTTCATATCTGTATAATCCCATGCAAATTCTTCTTTGTTTTCCAGAAGTAACTTCATTAATTGTTGTGTTTTAGCATCTGTCAGGTTGGGGTTTATGTTTAGTGTTTTTCCAAGTTCAATTTCCACTGGTATGCTTTTAGAAGAGATGGTGGCAGATGTTTGGGGTGGTTTTTCCGAGTTAAGGTTTTCTTGATTATCAGACTCCAACAGTGCATCTACTTGGTTATGAGTTTCTGGAGTCACAGAGGAGGGTTCGCAAATAAAATTATTAATTACTTCTTCCTTGGTGGAGTCTTTAAGGCTTAGAGCTTGTCTGATAGTCAAGATGGGTTGAGTAAGTTGATCATCAAAGTCTACCCATACAGAATTATCATTATTAATCAGGGGTGTAGCGTGAGGGTAGAGGGTAAGATATTTAGTTTAGTAACCATTGGAAATTGTCATTGAACCTGATCTACAACTGATAAAAGCATCTGCTGTGGCTAGCCAAGACCTACCCAAAATTAGAGGGTGGTCCCCCAACTTTGTTTTGGGTCGTAGTACCACAAAGTCAGCTGGATAATTCCAGGATTCCACTGAGATAATTAGGTCTTCAATGAATCCCTCTGGTTTAATTGTGGATCACTCAGCTAATTCTAGGATAGTTGGGGTGTCTCTGGTTTCATTTTGCAATTGTAACAGTTGTGAGGCTTCCATAGTCATAATATTGATAACGGCACCTAAGTATACCAGGACTCGAGGGATTATCATTTTTCTAATTTGTACTAAGACGGTAGGGTGGTCGGGATCACCATATTTAACTAGGGGGGCCTTTTCCTGACATTAGTGTAGACAAGTCACCCATAACATGAACTGTGAGGGGATCCTTAATTTTCCTACCAGGCTTCTTAACACAAATGTCTCTCATTGTCCTGGCATAAATTGGTACATCTCGCAGTGCTTGTAGTAGAGGAATTTTGACATAAAGATTATGTAGTTCCCCTAGAAGATTGAAAATAGGTGGCTCAGGCGTTTTAGTCAAAGCTAAACACTCGAGGAATGGTGGTTTTGTTGTTTCAACAACATTGTTAGAGGATGATTGTACATTTTCAGGTACATCATGCTCCTTTGTTTCCTCTTTATCAGAAGAGGTAACATCGGCTATGATAGGTTCTACTATTCTCCCAGATCGTAATTGAATATCATTGCATTACGTAGGGAGAAGAGAAAATGTAGGCTGGTTATGAATATCAATGCACTGCACAACTTTATTATTGGGGTTAGGGTTCGATTGTACAGGTAGTTGGGGTCTCATCATTTGATTTTTCGATGGAGTACCTGATGGTAGGGAGAGTCGTTGCAAAAATTGTGATTGAGGTAATTGATTTGGGAAGGAGGGTTGTTGTCCTCTCCAATTTGGATTCCATTGGTTCTGATATGATTGTTGTTGTTGTGGAGACCAAGGAGTCCATAGTGATGGATCAACAAAGGGTGGGTTATTTTGTTGCATGGGTGGGTAATTCATTTGATTTGGATATTTCATTTGATTATAGGCAGGGTAACTCATTTGATTGAAAGAAGGATAATTATTCCAATGATTAGAAGATGTAAATGGCATGTTAGGATTCATACCTCGTCCCCGCGGTTTCCATTTCCTTCTTTGTGTCAATAGATAGACAGCTTCAGCTTCTTCATCCGTTGGTTGTAATGCTGCCTTGATCCCTGGTAAAGATGGACATTGTTGAGTTTCATGATCTTTATCAAAGATGGTGCAGATTGGATTTTTGTCCAATGGACATTCCCTTCATGGGTGCTTGTCTCTGCATTGAGAACAAAAGACGGACAGGGCTCCTTTTGCTTCTGCTTGCTTCTTTTGAATCTGGAGGGTGTCAATTTGTGAGGCAAAAGAGCTTAACATTTCAGTTTTAAAACCTTCAAGTAAATTACCTATCTCGGTTCTTGTTTCTCCCCCACTGGCTGATTTTTGAACTCTTGAAAATGTGGTGCCCCTGCTATTTGATCTATTTCTTGAAGCTCCTCTTGAACATCTTTTACATAGGTTAACAATTTCATCGTATGATTCCTTAGATATGTCCCCTTTTCCAAGCATATTCAGCATATTTAGAGATTCATCCCTTACTCCTTTTAATAATATGGTTTTAAGAATATCTTTACTTACATTGGGGTGACTGGATCTTTGTATATTATATTGTAGCCTTTCTACAAAGTCCTCCAGATTTTCATCCTCTTTCTGCATCATCTTAAATAGTTCCTCCCTTTTTTCTCTTGTTCGGAAATAGTCCTAGTATTTGTTCAGGAATTTATGTTTCATTTGGTCCCATGTTTTGATTACATGGCCTCCAAGACTCATGAACCATCTTAGTGCATTTCCTTTCAATGTTGCTAGAAATAGTTTTAATTTTTGAGCATTGGAAATGTAATCATAACTTCTACATAATATATCAAACTCAAAAAGGAAATCATCAGGATCTTCTGAAGACAAACCATGAAAGTTAGGTAGTGCTAAGAGTGGAATTTTCTTCATGGGGGCTACCCCTCTAGGAAGATCATCAATAGGAAATCCTAATGTGGAGAAAGAGTTTTCATCATTTACCTCTCCTTCAGGACCTGCCTATTCTTCATGATGCAATTCTTCATTGTACTCATCCATGTTTTCTTCTGTCTGCTCCCCTGCTACGCTTTCTCTATCCTCAATGTTTTCTGCTAGTTTCTTGACTATCTCAGGACTCCAAACTTCTTTCCCCATTTCGAAGTTGGCTTGAAATGAAGGCTGGGATTTTTGTTTTCGAAGGTTTGGTCATTGAGCAGCAGATTCAGACTTTGTTATAATCTCGTCAATATAAGTCTTTATTACTCCTCTTCCTCTACCCCTGCCACCTGTAGGGTCAGTGTCTTTGGGGTCTCCGCATCCTCTCATGCAATATTTGTATCTAAAAATTCATAAGTGCTTTTGAAATCTACAATTACCTTCCCCGACAACGGCGCCAAAATGTTGGTCACTATAATTTCTTATCAACTAAACAATCAAGTGCTACATAAATTGTCAACCCAGGGAAGTCTTTTATTTCAAAGGTAACCACGCACTATATATTCTCAATCTCAAAATAAACCTAGAGTTGTAGTAAAAACATATTGATAACACTTTGCCTTGAACAAACTGAAGTTCTAACTTGAATTACAGGAAAGCAAGCTACCTATTGTAGAGTTCAATGTTTAAAGGGATAACTGTCAAAGAATCCTAGATTACATTAAGAAAATAACAACCTGGAAAAGAAATCCTTCAATACACTGCAAAAGGAAAGACCAACTATTCTGTAACCAGAGAACAAGACCCTATTCCCAAAGCAGGAATCTTCAGCACCTATTTCCGATCATCACACTTCATGAACTCATTGCTTAACTAAAATGACTAACTCTTAACAGAGAACATGACCCTAATTCATCAACAAGAATCTTCAGCACCTATTTCTGATCATCACACTTCATGAACTCATTGCTTAACTGAAATGACTAACTCTTAATAGAGAACAAGACCCTAATTCCTCAACAGGAATCTTCAACACCTGTTTCCAATTAACACACTTTCATGAACTCATTAAAATAATTGACATGCATTGAGGGATAACTATCTCTAGCAGAGAACAGGACCCTAGTTTCGAAATAGGAACCTTCAACACCTGTCCCTGATTATCAAGCTTTCATAAATTCAACAAGCATGATTGCTAACTAGAGTGATTAACAGTTACCCAAACATGAATCATATGAAAACAATGTAACAACAAGCCAAAGTTCAGTAAAGTAGTGTTTCAGAAAAACAAATCCAATAAAGTAGTGTTTCAGCAAAACAGAATTTAATCAAGGCATAAACAGAAATAACACTAATATTCTACAAAGCTAATGGGTGAATCTTGTGAAGAAGGTGGGCCCTCCCTTCTCACAAGATCCCCCTTGAAACGAAAGGGACTAGAGAGAAATGCTCAGAACAGTATTTTATTCATCTGTCAATGTATCATATTACAATCTGAAATGAAATACGTCCTTCTCTGTAAACCCTTCTTATCCAAAACCGAAGATCCTCTCGAATGATGATTTCCTCTTATTTAAAGAGGAGGATCCCTTCGATACAATTTAAATAACTAATTACAGGTGTACATCTGAGTCATATTCTTAGTCAGATTGTCTTTCTAAACTGGAATAGGATATCCTAGTCTCCTGTAATAGAATGCTATTACAAGTGCTGCGTGAGGTGTTTTTGTTGCGGCTTGGAGTAACAACTTCTTATTTGTCTTCTGTTATTGTTTTTGTATGCTAATTCGGCATCGAAAATCGCGGGTTGTTTCAGCCACAGGATTTGCGTTCTAACTGTTTCAGCACTTCCCAGACAACAACGATGGTTGATGCTAGCTCAAGGTGCGGCTGTTGTAGTCAACCTGTGTGATTTGTTGTTTCAGCATTGTTGACCACAGACTAATAGCTTCTTCTGTGTTTCAACATCATTGACCACGGACTGTGTAACAGCTTCTTCGAGTTGTTTTTTAATCATTGTAGACCATGAAGAGTGTAACATCTTCTGTGAGTTGTTGTTTCAGCATCGTAGTCCGCAGACTGTGTAATAGATCCTTGTTGTTTCAGCAACAGACCTTAATGCTAATCTGCAGTTTGAACTTTTTTAGCACTTATACATTTCTGATCAATGGTTAAGTACAAGAGTAATGTAAAATTATATGAAAAACGAATTAAACATACAGTAATGAGAAGAGAGTTATATACATTTGGAAATATAAGGTAAGGTGATAATGTGAGTTGAAATGTGAGTGAAACAAGATGTAAAGGTGGCAAAAAGTGTGGCCAAAAAGGTACATTGTATGGTCCTAACAGTCGTTATCTGTAGGGTTTTGTTGGACTAATTACCTTGAACCTAGGGTATTGAACCGTCTTGCACATGTGCCAAAAAATAGTTCCATTACTGAGACTCAGAATCTAAAAGTGAGGGAATGTTTTAGAGACCGACGAGGAAAGATATAACCGAATGGATAAACAAAAGGAACACGAATTTGCATAGAAGGAGGATAAAATCCCTCGCTTAAAGAGTAAGAAATAGCTACAAAGGTGTGTGTATAAAAACTTGCATGATTTATTTTTTGGTAAATTTCCTAATATTTTAGCAGAATGGCTAGAGTTATTTGTGGAAAAGACTGGCAGACAAAGGCTAGTTGCACCAAAGAACTGCACTTTTGAACTAGTGAGAGAAGTGGACATAGTAGACAATAGGACGACATGCGAAGTGGAATTTTAGTTGGATAGTATATTAGGAGGTTACGTAACATAACTTTCCATAGGATGTACCCAGGATTATAGTGTTGCAAAAAGAGACTTCTTTAAAGGTCCAGGTGGGAGATTCATAAATTTGTTAGCTACCAGGATAACAATGTCACTATGCGATAAAGAAGTGATTAAAATGGGGTCAACTGGCTAAATAAATTTACACACATGAAGGGACTAGGGTTTGCTAACCAGTAGTTGATATGAGGGTAGGAAAATGGACAGATGAAAGGGAGACTAATAATGGAAGATAAAGAAGAAGGGATATCAGAAGGAGAATATGAATTTGGAGTCTTGTGCAGTGGGAGAAGGTACAAGAAGTTGAGAACTATGACTAGGAAGAGAGAGCAGTGCAGTGAGTACCCGACATAGACATCCATATCATAGAAGTAAAATAGATAGAGGGAGAAGAGGAAGATACCCAATTCAATCCAGTCATAGAAGAACCAATAAGTCCTTTCTGAGCCAATTCCTAGGTTTAAACAACAACCTCGTGTGCATCACCTAAATCTGAGGAGACATTCGAAGATATCTCTAGAGAACTTGTAATCAATACAGGAAGTCAGAGCAATAGTATCCAAAGTAGTGGTAGTGGTACAGGTAACCAAACTTAACCAGCATCACTAGGAAGGGGTCCTACACCCATTAACATTGAAGGAGTAGAGAATACACTAATATTACCAGAGTTCAAAGGAATTGGATATGAGTATCCAAAACAACATTTGTTCGTATGGGAAATCATATGGAATTCAAATAAGGTAACAAATTTTATAGGATGCACTCTAGTCTGGTACATGAACCTCCAAAGTACTACACCACCGAGTCAAACAAGAACATTATTGGAGATTACACAATCATTATTAAAATAATTTAAGAAACCAAATTTTGAATTGAAATACATTATTGAGATCAAGGAGATCAATAAAGTGCATACTGAGTGAGTATGGGAGTTTGATCATAGGTTCAAATATGTGATGGGGAGGTTAACCTTTCAAATAACCAATCAACAACATAGAGAGTGGTTCATTGCAGGATTGTTACCTCACATATGAAAATCTTTAATACAAAAAAATGTTACGTCACAGTCCGAGGAATTGGAAATTTCTAGGAAATTGGAAGCCTCTCCACTCAAAGACAACAACAGAATGATGTAGATACAAAACCAACTACATGCATTAACAATTCAATTGACAAAAATCACAAAGGGGAAAGAGAAATGGGATCATGTACGGTGCACAAAATGCAGGACTGGAGGTCACCAAAAAGATGAAATCTAGCCTTTGCATAATTCTTAGTATCCAGAGTGCCAAACCCGATACTAGGAGGATGATACTACGAGATATGAAAGATGTGGGGACATAACCCCCATGAGTTCCATCTATTATAGAAATACCAATATACCCCAAGAATCTTACTCTGTAGCTTCTGCAAATAATTGGGACATGAAGAAAAATATTTTTGTGCATTTGATATAATGAGGGAGTGCATGACATACATGTACAAGATTTAGGAGGAGAATGTTGTGAAAAAAGGAGGGAACTATAATACTCCAAGAGGATTTAATCAAGGAAATTGCTAAAGATTCGAGAGGGGGAAAGGTGAAACAACCTTTGGGAGAGGAGAAAGAGGACGCATAGTATTATATAATTGTAACCAACCAGGACACTTAGTGCAAGATTTCTAAAATCCTTGCACAACATGTACTTACTATCGGGGCATTAGAACAGGTGACAAACGACTTCCCACAACTATTGGAAAAATGACAAGTCAGAGGGGATCAAAACCATAAGCCAAATATTCAAAAGAAATCCACCGAAATATAGGATGAAGGACCTAAAATAGCAGTCATTATGCATGGAGGAACCAAAACAGGGATGGATGCAACCAACAAAAAGGCATTGATTGAGCAGCGGGTAAAGAAATCAAAAGCACTTACATGAGAATTTGACCCACAAGAAGAGAAGGAGACCTATAAACAAGTAAGAAAAGAACCCTTGCGATAGGACTGGATAGTTTCCACATATGCTACACCACCTATGGGGGATATGCATCCCACTGAGGATAGGGTCATGACCAAAGGATCACTGGAGAAGGTAAGCACCTGAGAATGTTTTTTGCAAATTTTCCTAGAGTTGGTCAAAGATGAAAAGGAATTGCATACAAATTATGATCTATGATTGATCACTATACTCAAGGGAAGGAAGTCCTTACTGAAAAGAATGCAGTGAGAAAACTATTGTGCAAGAAAAGAAAAAATAGAGAATTTAGGTTTAGCATGCAAACTGGAGAATATGACATAGACAATGTGATATTAGACTTAGGGTTCGATGTGAATGTTCTACCTAAGAAGACATGGAAGAAGATGGGGAAACAAAATTTATCATGGTAACCCATCCAACTGAGACTAGAAAATCAATACAAAATAGTACCTATTGGGATATTAACATGAATACATGTGAATATATATGGAGTGCACAACATTTCTTATTTTGAAGTTATCGATATTGTGGATGACAACCAACCATATCCAATGTTAATGGGATTGGAATGGGCCTTTGATAACCAAGCCATTATCAACATGCAAAGGCACAAGATGATATTGAAGTTAGAGACCTGAAAGTGACTACACCCTTAGACCCAAACGAATGAAGGAGGTTCATAGAACCAGTGCTAGGTGATGAAATCAATCACTTGTAAAACATGACTGGAAGGATGGATGATTATGTTAACCCCACAACAGACGAAGCACCGAGTTGGGGAAGAATCAATTCGTGTACATCAGACTCAGAAGCAGGTCTAGAAAACTGGAAACAAAAGATGCATGAAGTCTCAACACGATGATGTGCATGCATGACCATGTCATTACATTGGATTGGAATAGAATTGTGGAACCTGCCCAAGTATGATAGATTGACATATGTAACAACTTTTGTACAAAAATTTGAAGCACAAGTACTAGAGAAACATAGGCTACTAGCTATGGACGTTGTATTGAAATCCACCCCTACAAGATGGTGGGTGACACACAAAGGAACCAGGGAATATTTGCAACAGTGTAGGAGACTAATCCAGATAATATTTAATATTGAAGAGGGAGACATGACACAAATATATACCAGGGAAGGAAACCCAATAGACCATGTTGCATAGTGTGAAAAAGCATGGACATTAATCCCAAGGAAAGAATGGACACACAGGTTTATACATACCATGTATACCATTACAAAGAACTGATACTTATAAATGGAGATGCGTAGAGATACAACAAAATGGGAGTACATAACTCAATGATTCCATGTAAAACTTACCTTTCAGAGTGAGTCATCCCCAATAAGTGCAGTGCTATAGGAAATTAAATAGAAAATATTCACTAAAGAAGAAGAAATGGAAGTAATATCCATATGCAGTGCACATGACACCTCGATGATAGTTCACAAGTTATTGAAATGTTATAATGTGATGCAAGTGGATCAAGATGATGATGATCCTTGCAACATCTAGTTACATTAAATAGAGGGAGAACGAACAGTAGATGGCCTAGAGGTGGAATCTACAACATATGTAGAGCGAGTCAAGACACACAAAGTTAATATTGGAACAGAGGAAGACCCTAAGTTTGCATAGATAGGGGATTAATGGGATGAGGAATCTGTAGAAAAGATAGTCGATCTACTACGTGAATATCAATAATTATTTCCCACGACATTCTCAAAGATGAAAGGAATAGTTGGAGAGCTAGGGGAAATGAGGATCCCACTGAAAATAAACGCTAAACTAGTAAACCAAAGAACCTATAGGCAGAACCCAAGATATAAATAAAAATTCAAGGAATAAATATATCGCATGCTGAAAGTAGGATTTATCAAACAGGTTGAGGAAATGGAATGGATAATTCCAGTAGTAGTCCAGGACAAGAAAACAAGGGTATAAGAATATGTGTCGACTTGAGGAAATTAAACGATGCATGCCTGAATAATCCATTCCCAACACCATTTATAGATGAAGTACTGGAAAACTTCGGTGGCCAAGAGGCCTATTCATTCATAGATGGTTTTTCGGGATACCATCATATGAGAATTGCACAAGAGGATAGACATAAGACTACATTCACAATGAAATGGGGAAGTTTTCAATACATAGTAATTTTGTTTGGGTTAAAGAATGCCCTTGTGGTGTTTTCTAGGGTAGTTGTTGCAGTGTTTAAGGAGTTCATTCACACGTTTCTTGAAGTGTACTTGGATGAATGGAATATATTTAGCCTGTTACAAGATCATGTCAAATTGCTATGATTGATGTTATATAAGTGTAGACAAAATCATATATCCTTAAACCTAAAGAACTGTATTTTTTGTGCACTATTTGGAATATTATTGGAACACGTCATATGCCAAGAAGGCTTGATAGTTTATCCCAAAAATATTTCATTTATTCTAGACTTACAACCACCCACATCAATCAAACAACTACGTGAGACATTGGGTCATACTGGGTATTACAAGAAATTTATCAAAGGATATGCACAAATTACATCACTAATGGAAAAATTGTTGAAACAATATGAGAACTTCCAGTGGAATGACGATTTCCAGAAAGGAATTGACATGTTGAAACATAAGTTAGTAACTGCACCAATATTGATTTTTCCATATTGGAGCAATGAATTTCATGTACATGTGGATGCATCATCAATAGCCTTGGGTGGGATCTTGTCATAACCAGGTGACAGAGAGATATATCATCCAATCACTTTTGCAAGTAGAAAACTATAAACAATGGAGAAATGTTACACCACAACATAATTTGAGGGGTTGGCTATGGTCTATGCACTGCAAAAATTCAGACACTACTTACTAGGTTCACACTTCCAAATGTACATAAATCATTATGCGCTGAGATATCTAGTCAACATGAAAGTGTTGGGGGAGGATATGCAGATGGATAATATTGTTTCAATAGTATGAATTTGAAGTAGTATTAAAACCAAGTAAAGTTAATGCAAGACCAAGCCACTTGTCACACATTTTTTTCGGGAGAAGAGGAAGGAAACCTGGATGATAGCTTTCCATACACACAATTATTCTTTATTAATATGGTAGATGGTTATTTTACATATATTTTACAGTTTTTTATCACATGAATGGCCCCTTCAGACATAAAGGTCACGTAGAAAAATAAATTAGTAGTAAAGGCTACAGACTACCAACTAATTACAGAAATCTTATACAAGTTGGGCGCAGAGAGAATACTATGAAATTGTGTAGTTGAATATGAAATACCAACTATACTGGAAGAAGCACATGATGGGATATCATGAGATCATTATGTAGGGAAATACATTGTTCATAAGGTCTTACACGCAGGGCTATGGTGGCCTACACTCCACAAGGATGAAAACGAATACTTTCAGACATCTGATGCTTGTCAAAGGGTTGAAAAACCCTCCAAAAGGGATGATATGCCATTGAATGCACACTTTACATTATAGGATTTTGATATGTGGGATATCGACTTCATTGGAACAATTAACCCACGAGAAAAAAGATTAGGGGTGATGCAAATCATTACAACAACATAATATCTAACTCAATGGGTGGAAGTCACACCAGTCCTGGGTTTCAAAGCAGAAACTGTCGCACACTTTTTGTTTAAAAATGTAGTAAATCTATTTATATGTCCTATAACATTGAGGAGTGATCAAGGAACAAAATTTATCAATAAAACCATAACATCCCTGACTAAAGAATTCCAAATCCATCACCAGAAGAGCATGTTCTACCACCCATAGGCTAATGGCACAATGAAAGTATTCAACAAAGTCCTAGAGAATGCAATAACAAAAATATGCAACATGGGAAGAGATGACTGGGAATTAAGAATCCCTATGATATTATGGGCATACATGACAATGAACAAGAAGTTAACAGGAAAACACATTTCAAGTTGGTCTACATATAGGAGGAAATAATGTCAATGGAATTTATTGTACCAAGCATGTGCATCACAGCTATCACAGATCTATCATATTTAGGTGAAATACATGAATGACTTTCACAATTGGTACAACTTGAGGAGGATATATTTTCCACAGGGTTTCATCAACAAGTGAAAAAAGAGAGGAAAAAACCATGGCATGACAAACACATTAAGTTAAAAAAAATCCAAATAGGCAACTTGGTACTACTATATGATAACAAGTTTATGCAGGACCCAGGGAAGTTCCACATGCGATCCAAGGGGTGACAAAGGCAGGTGATACATAGTTGGAAACACTTGATGGAGTAGCACTGAAAGGAAGAGTGAAGAATAGTTGGATAAAACTATATCAAGAGGTATGTAAAGCTGCGCAATAGGAAGAACCATGCAAGAAGTAAAAAAAAAAGAGAGACTACGCACAAACATACTGAAAATAGAAATTACACAGGTAGGGGAAACTGCGCAAATCAAAGAAACTTGACACAAAAATGTTCAAGTATGTGATAGTGATTACACCCTACCACATGGTGTGATAACTATCAAGTATGAAAAAGACATAAATAATAGTTATGGATGGATAAGGACAAGCCCTGAAGTAACATTTATCACAATTCATACAACCCCTACAAGGCCCAGTCATAAAGCTACCATATAGACAAGGATTAAAAGAAACATTTCATCGATACACATGATTAGGTGGTAGTACAAAACAAAAATATGCTAATGGATTTAGGAATAAAATGACATTAACACCAACACTTATCACACTATGGGCAAATGAGACAGGCATGAAGGTTAGTGCACAGCTGGAAAACAACGCATAACATCTATCGAGATTTCCAAATATAGCTCATTGTTACTTAGCAATTAAAAGGAGAACTGAGAGAATAGAGCTAGAACGAAACACAAAGTGATAACAACTACCAGAGACAAGATAACTATAGAGATGGTGCCACCCAAATCCACAGAAGAAACATCAATGGCACCAAGAAAGAGTTTCACTAGGGTTCTCACATTCGAAACAGAGATTGAGGAAATCCTAGGAGCCTCCTCATCAAATATGCCAAGGTTTCTTCATGATTACATACCACCGAAGAAGGATGAAGCCCCACTAGTCAATTGTAGAGGAATCCGTATTACAAGATGGTGACACTAGACATTCCTGAGGTAGTCATCATCGATGAGGACATGCTGGGGAAGGTGCCTCAGCTGAAATATGTTGATAATGACATTACCAACGTGGAAAAGTTCCCTAAACTTGTGCCTTGTGAATGCATAGAACTCTAAATAGATCCATGGACACAAAAGAGCCTACTAGTGGTTAAGGTCTGGGATAGAGGATTGGAGTGCACATGCCTCCTTAACTTGTTTGACATCCCCCACTTTGGCCTCAACAATGAAAATAATGAATGCGTCAAAATCCTCCTATCTTTCATACATGGGGGATACATGTGGTTGGATAGGCCAATTTATATTGATACATACCTTATAACATGAATCACTCGACTTCCCACCCAGGGGAAAGACTCTGTAATGTTATTCGTAAACAAGAAGGAATAACGAGCACTGTTGGAGGTTATGAAAAAACAAATTTGCACGGTGAGAGGGATGTGCAGTTTGGATATGCCAATGATATGCAACCTCATAGTTCGAATAGCCACACAAATTCTATCCTACAAATTTCTTTGGAAATGCTGAAAAGATCAAGTCCCATTAATAGTGACTGCAGAGTAATGTGTCAAGGGAACTACAATAAGTTGGGCCCCTTTCTTATTGAACCAATTCCTACTAGACTGCTCTAAAGTCCAATAAAAAGGGATGTAGTTTCACTACTCTTGGATACTGATCTTAATTTCCTTCATAGCATGGGTAGAGTGGGAGGATGTGTAGTTCTTAGGACTGAGGTGGAAGCCATGCGTAGTGGAAAAATACTATATATGTTTTTATCAACAATCAAGAGGTGGTATATGGACACCAACGTAGATTTTTTTCTCTATGGTGAAATAATTTGACAGACTATCTGGAATGCACTGTGCATGTCATCATAGTTGGTGGAGGCATACGACCAATTCACAAAATTTTGTGCAGATAGAAACCACATGTATATAAAATCCAAGAAGGATCCATGGAATGAATGAGTCCAAACAAATTATAAGATAACCGAGGAAGACATTCATCTGGTCATGCAAGATTGGGAACCAGAATAGAAAATACCAGTAGAAGGGGATGCGATTGTGCAGGAGGGGAACGATACAACAACACAACACATAGATGTAGAAATGAACCCTCCAGGAAATGGCGCAGACGACACCGATCAAGGAAATAATATAGAGGAAGAACTAGAAACAAGGCCAACTGATTAACCTCCACAAACCTTACATCAAACAGGAAGGAAATGGTCGGACCAGAGCACATAGTCAGTTGCATGGAAGAAGAAAAAGGTTGGAAAGACTCAAGTCATCTATGACCTAACAGACGATGAAATGGATAGAATTGGATAAAAAATAAGGGATTTCACGAAATAAGTCCTTGAAGAGACAACCGACCAATAAGAAGCGCTTCAGACAAAGGTGTGGGATCAATTATCAAGGCTATAATAGTTACTAGAGACAGTCTGTTTGGCACCGTCACCAGGAGCAGGCAAAACCCAACAAGGCATAGCAAGGGAAGCATGGACTTGGGTATGAGAATGCAGAGTACTCAAAATATTGATACAAATAGTCGAGTTACCATACCTTGAAGTACAGGAGACGCTACAAGGACTTAGTCACGTGGACCTCTTCGTCTCCTAGATTCCAATGGAACTATTATTGGACTTGCACACAAGGATCATGCAAGAAATACGGTGTAGAGAAAATACACCACTACGCTACAGGAAAAGTGCACAGTCAAACAACATGTGAAACTCGTAGAAAAGGTGAAGAGTAAAGCAAAAGAATAGGAAGAGAAATACAACATAGAAAAGATTGAAGTGGAAGGAAAGGATGAGAAAGCCTTAAATGATAAAGTTGAGGCTGAAACAAAGGTTGATAAATCCTTGAAGGAGAAGAAATAAGTTGAAAAAATAGCATATAAATTTCACACAACTATCCAAGAAGTATCGATGGTGGTAGAGGCCATAGTCAAAGAACAATTAGGAAATATTAGAGAGGTTATATAGTGCCTTCACATAAATATCATAGAATTGGAAGTGCACACAAAATTGGGGAACCTAAGAAAACCTAAGAAAAAGGAACCTTAATATGAAAAGGAGCGAAGTTAAGAAAAAATAGGAGCGATAGTAGCAGTGACATAAGCAAGAGAAAAGAGGAATTCTCATGAGTTTTTGTGATTGTAGCTTGTTATTTGTAAATAATCCATGAATGTCTGCATAGGAATGTATATTGAACATCTATTGTAGCATAGAGCGCAACTAGAATGCCATAAATATAATAAAGAGGAAAATTTTTTGTGGACATTGCTCAGGAGGGGGTGAACCATAGTAACTCTATGTCAAATTATGTTGTTGAATGGTTATTAATTCTTGTATTGTGTTAATTCATGTATGTATGGTGTTATTCCCTTCATTTACTATGGATGAATGCTATATTTACTTATATTGTTAATAAATTTGGGCGCAGTAGCTTAATTGTATGTTCAAACTCCTAAATGACAATAATAAAGATTGATATGCATATGGAATTAAATAATGAGGTCACGTTAACTAGGATCTAGTGTGTGAAAGGATATTGTAGGTATGACACAGAGAACCTCCCTTATTTCCCTCATCACTACATAATCTTGGTTCCTGCAGTTCCCATCACAATAATTCATGCGAGACTTCGCCTGCTTGCAAGTGATGCAAAAAGGGACAGTATCTATAGGGTTTTATTAGACTAATAACCTTGAACCCAGGGTATTGAACCTTCTTACAAGCTTGCCAACAATTTGAAAACCTGAACTCCCACTTACTCCATTTCTTGAATTATTGCTAAATGTTTACTACATATCAATAAGAAACTCCCAGTGAGGAGATGCCTAAGAAATCCATCTTTGTTTGAATTTACTTATGCATACCATTGTGGTACTTCAAATCTAGGTTCCGCTCAGAATATTTGATACCCAACTTTGAGCGCAAGGTATGAAAAATGTTAGTGTACTCTAGCACCCTCTAGTCTCTTTTCTGACATAGAGTCATCCATCTCATGTACTAGCCATCATAGTTTCCAACAGGGTAAAACTCCTCCTTGAGGGCATCTACAAAGTCTTCCTAAGTGATTTCTCTCCTAAATGGCATAGATTCATTTGCAATGTACCTCTCCTAGTAACCTTCCCACAAATATTTGACATGCAAAATGGATTTTAGGAGTGCGAAGGTGATCTTTTGGCTCTTGGAAAAGTTTTAGACATAGTAATAACCTTCTAGTAGATTCAATCATTTTTCTAGAGAATCTACATCTTTGGCCTTTAAATAAGGGGATATCAAAACTGAATTGTACCTTAAAGGGTGCCACACCTTCGAAATGGTTGTTTGTTGAAGATATCTCGGCTAACATCAGTAGTTGCTAAAGGATTTGAGAGAAATTGGCCATCATCTTGTTCATTTGCTGCATGAGGAATCCATTGAGAAACATCTTGAATGGATCTCATGCTCTGTCATCTCTCTTTTCTTCCACCATGGGAGGTCGCTTGGGCTAGCAAGAGTGTTTTTCCTTAAGAGAAACTAGCGCAAGACCCAAATCTATATACCCTGACCTCGTTGGGGACATGCTTTGAGAAACAAAAAGGAGAAGACTACTCTGATACAATTTATTTGGATTATGTTGAGAACGAAATGAAGGCAGAGATATAACAAAGAAACAACAAAAATATTGGAAGAAACACAGTAATACAATTGAACTCGGATTTTATTAATGAATGGAATACAAATACTGTAAATTTCAAAGCACACAAAAATTTTAGAATGGGGTAGCTTATCTCTAAAGAGAAATATATGTTGGTTATTCTTCATTCACAAAAATATTTACATCACACATCATTGCATGCTTAAAGGACCTCCCTCGCCTCAATTATATATGAGAGAGTGAAAAGAGAATAATTCACATAATGGATGTAGGATAAATTGGTCTAATTTTACAAAATTCCATAGGCATGTAAAACACTAGGACTTCCCCAGAGGTCATCCATCCCAGTACTACTCTATCCCAAGCACACTAAACTACAAAGTTCTAATGGAATCCAGTTCATTAACATTTTAGGAAATACATTCCATTACAAATGGAGATGGAATTACATTACATTCCCCATCAAAAGGGTGAATGTCATGGTTTATAAAAACTATAAGCTTGGAAATGTTGATTCAACGGAGAAGGTGGATGGCCACCAAGATCCACCTGGATCATTCTCATGAGCCATTTTCAACTCATTCTCTAAAATAGATAAAAAAAATCTCTTATATTTACATCCCCAACAAAATGATTTCAGTTCCATATGGTTTTATCAGAGATCAAATAATTATGAAGATAAAACTCACTAAGTAAATTTCTTCTCTTATATGGACTTGATAAATACATATTACAACATGTCCTTCTAGTACTTTTTAAATCCATAGGCCTATTAGAGACGATTCCTTCTATCTGAAACCTTGACCATTTTCTTTCAAATACAATGCATAAACTAGTGAAGGTGACCTGCATGTCAAGGTGTTTGATACCAACACACTAATTTTTATTATTCTTTCTTTTAAGTTTTCAATTTCTTCATCTTTTTCATTGATAAATTTTTGTTTCTCCGTTATTTCCTCTTTCAAATGATCAAGACTCTTTTCTACTATTTCCAACTTTCTATGATGTGTATCCAAATGAATATACTCCTATTTATGGGAGTCTACCAAGTGTTTCCATGTATCTTTTTCCAAACTCAACCCTTTTACTTGCTACCTCAATTGTTCAATTTCATCTTTCTCTACAGTTAATCCCTTGAGTTGTTATTTTAATATTTTGATCCATATTTATGAGCGGAATGAAATAAAGCACAGATCTATAACATTAACACAGATATATAGAGAACAATAATAGAGATATTGTGGAACATAACTTCTATTCAATAAAT
Source organism: Picea glauca (assembly GCA_000966675.3). Lineage (NCBI taxonomy): Eukaryota > Viridiplantae > Streptophyta > Pinopsida > Pinales > Pinaceae > Picea > Picea glauca. The sequence goes on from JZKD02S0821825.1 coordinate 208,815, forward strand.
AAATATGTTGAAACTGTAAAATTTGGAATGAAAAAAAGCTTGCTCGAATGGTGGTAGCTAATCTCTGAGAAGAGATGTGGCGGCTATGTGCATTCATTTAACCATAGTACAATGAGGCCTATAGTCCCTTTTAGCATCAAGAAGTAAACAAAAAAACCTGTACATCCAAAAATATAACCCTAGGAGATGAAGCGCCAAAATTCATGTGGGCTCCGATGGGGTAAGTTGGTACATCAACTTCCCGGGGTCCTAAATTTTGCATATGATCTTTGTTTTAGGTGCAGGATATCCCATTGGAAAGGTATATATGAAGAATAGAAATTATGCCATCACACTCTGACTCTGTCTATAGCGTGATTTTGGCGGGCCCAAAAACCATTGTTTAGGACGTCAAAACGACCCTGTAAGTTTAGGACCCAAAAATATAAAAAACTACCAAGATGAAAAATATAACTACCAAGATCAACATTGTTTATGAGCCATATGGAAGAGGTGAATGGCCACCGATATCCGCCTGGATCAATCCTCCCTCCTTAGGAAGCAATGGTCTCGATTGTGTTTATTTCCCCCTATCAAATGAGGAAATTTCTAATGAATTTGGCCCTGGGTGAGCCACTTTCCTTCGTGCAGGAGTTGCCCTACTTTGACAACTTGATAAAGATGAAGCTTCTATTAGTGAGTTACCTATTGGCATATTTTATAGGAAGAGTGTGCTTTTCATTGATGGCAAGAACAAAAACGATGATGGAAAACATAGAAATCATAAGCTCAAAAGGAGGATCAAACAGTAAGCAGAGATCAAAGCTCGGAATAAAAAATGTAAGCTCAGGAGGAGGAGTGAACAGTTTGAAGAGATCAAATATTGGAAGTAAAAGAATAATCTTAGGGTGAGAAGCCTCAACAGTTGTCCAATCAAGAAATTTATGGTTTTGATCGTCTCATATAAAGGACGTCGGTCATATGAGTGACCGTGGGCTTGAGGAATGTTGGAGGATTATGAACGTTGGATCTACAAGCCAAATCAATGGTAGGGATGAATTGTGGGGATCGAAAGAAGAATTAAACATCTCTCTAGTTCCAATCTCGCAATTGGTCTAGATCGTCAGATCTCATAGAATCATATATCGATGATTGTGGTTGATCCAACAAGCGATCAGATTAAGTCGGATTGAGTTGTGACCATCAGATGTGCAATCGCCAAATCAACAGTAGACATATATTGTGGAGATCAGAAGGAGAATATCGCACTAGTTCCAATCCCACAATTATTTAGGACTGTTAGATCTTATAGCCTCGAAGATGAAAAATTATAGTTGAATCACCAACGACGCACAACTTCAAATTGCAGAGTTTTGGTGATGAGTTAAATCACTTGCAAGTTGTGTTTTCGCAACCATCCTTGATCATTGATATTCTTTGAGAATATTCACAACCGCTGGATCACTTTAAGCGGAAGGATAGTATAAGAGTGGATAAAGGGTTGAGAATTTTATTATCCGAATACTCGTCAGCTGTCGGATCATTTTAGAGTGGAAGGACATGATAAGCGATGTAAAAGATATGAGATCTCATTTATGCAATTTTTTGTCAATCGTTGGATCATTCTAAGTGAAAGGACAAGATAAGCTAGAAGAGTTTCATCGCAGAAAAATCGAGCCATCGATACAAGATCATGATTGACGAAAAACATTTAGTTCAGGTATAAATATGCAAGGAGGTTAACCTCCGGAAAAATCTCACTTCATATTTTTCAGTTTGAGATTTGAAAAACCCGAAGCCTAGAGAGCCGAAAATCCAAAATGAATAAGGACCATCGGATCTGAAAACATACAATGACCATTATATCAGGGATATCTACGTCACCAGATCACGTCAGTACACCACGTCAGCAAGGATGTGTGGCAGACCACATCAGCAAGGACACGAGTTGTCTGATCTGAAAGATCACTTCGGGTGTACTCTCAATCGTTGATCATAGTATAGTGGAAGGATAGTGTAAGTTTGAGAATTTAAAATATTGAAGTTCCAAAGGGAGAAGTTCCAACAACCGTCCATCTCAATGTTTCATTAATCCCTAGTCGTTGGATTGAACAATGAAAGGATGAGTGTAAGGATCAAATCTGACCATTGATTTGTTTCAATGAAATAAACCGTCTGATCTTGTTGAAAGGTCAAATTTCCAAAGTGAACGAGGATCATTGATCTGAGAGGGACACATGTCAATGGATTGACAACTCCAGTAGTTTGGCATATGGGAAAAGCGAGGTATGATATTTGAAACTCTCGAAGCCTAGATCATGAAGTAAATCTCAGTTGTTGATTTAGGAAGGGTAGATATGATCTGCAAACTTGAGTGGACAGATATGAACCATCAGTTCAAGAGCACCATAAATATCATGAGATCGATGGTCCCATTGCATTGTGGGGCCAGAACATTCTTGTGTCTTAATTTTTTGTGAGCGGGCTGCAATCGAAACCACGATTTTGGAGAAAGGACGCATGGAGGCTTGTAGTGAATTGTGGGGTGAAAATAGGGTTTCCCTCAAACCACCTTTGGCCATGCCCACAATTGAATGGTCACATGATAGCATCATCCATGGTCACATCAGTGGAAGATAGGGGAAGGAGCTAATGCTTCCATGCTCCACATCATAGTATAATACAACGATGCTGATCAAACCAAAGATGATCAAACGGTTGTTGTTTCATCTCGTGATTTATTGATCAGTTACGATTCAGTTACACTAACTGAATCATTGTTCCTAAGTGGCTAAATCATTGTTCTTGAGCATTGGAATCATGGCTCTTGAGAGTTATGAGATTCTTGACATTGATCGTTGGATATGTAGAGTGTAATGGATTATGAGAGCATGAATAAAAGAAATATGTCGAGACAGAGGAAGGATGTTGTTTCTCGATAAAACAAGTTGGACTATATGTAATCAAGTAGAGAGCATGAATAGTGTGTGAGAGATGCAGAGATGAAGAACACAAGCTGGACAGAGAAAAAATGGTGAAAACAACAGACTATATGAGAACCTAAGAGCATGAGAAGAACAGAGGAAGAGAAGATGGAAAGAAACAACAAGTGGAGCTTAGCATGAACACACAAAACTATACGAGAATTGTAGAACAAAGAAGAATCGGTAAACATTGAAATGTTTGTATTATTGTAAAGTATTATTCAAGCAAAGTTACAGAAAATAGGGTGGTAGGGTGGTGCTAGGGAGGATTTTTGTCCTCAAAGTTTCAAGTGGGTGCTTGAACACATGAAGTTGTAGCTTCCATCTAGTTGCAGCCAAAAAAACTAGGGTGGTAGGGTGGTGCAAGGGAAAACAATTATTCTCTTTTATACAGGTTGGTTCCTGTGTGATTGGAAGTTTGTGCTTCCATCCAGTTGGTGTTGGAACACTCAGAGAGTTGGTGCTTCCTTCTAGTGGGTGCTAGAGAAATTAGAGAGTTGGTTCTCTCAACAAGTTTCATCTTTCTAAAGAAGAGGTTGTAGCCTCATTTTGAGTTGGTGCTCAAAGAAAGATGATGTTCAAAACTTAAAAGACTACCTGTCATTCCAAGAAGAAGAGGTTTTCTCCCTTTATGGGTTTCCTCATGAATATCTGTCTCTGTGTTTATCATCTGTGTGATTGATGTTTATTATTTATGTTGTTCATTACTTGCATAATCTTGATGATCGATTGAAGAAGGTTAATAACATTTTAATAGGCATAAAACTTTTTAAGCACAGTAACAACTAATTCACCCCCCCTCCTCAGTTGTCTTAGTATTTTCAACAATTGGTATCAGAGAGGGTTCCTTTTATTTAAAGTGACGCAGTGTCTCACCCGCATGCACGCCTGCTCACAGGATCTTCTCTTTCCTCGGCCCGAAGAACACTAACCGGTCTTTCTATTTCCCTATCAGGAAATCTGTACCCACATATCTCTTTGCGCGACTCCCCCTCTCTTTACTTATCGTTGAATCGGACTTCACAAACTTGCGAGTTCAATGATCGAGCATAGGACTCTCAAATCTCCGAGAACCGATATGAGTCAATGCTGACCCTTCCGTTCCTTTGTCGAGACTTTCTCTATCGGGATCTTGGCACTCGTGGTGTCGAGCAACTCAGTTCTTTGACTCTTGAGTATCGATATGTCGAAACTTCGATGAGCTCGCGGCTTTGAATTTTCAACAGTCCCGTCACCTTGTCGGGATTTCAGACTTCGTGGGATCGCGAATCCTGATGTCCAATGTTTCGAGACTTTACTTTTCCCGAACCCCAATACAGTGTGCTACCTGTCCACCACCAACTCTTGTGGCCCCACACTGTACTTGTAGCCATCGGGATATCGCGTATCGCGATTTTGCGACTCCCGTTACCAAATCTTCGATTCCTTTCTTACGAAATCCCGATAGGAGATTTCACGAATAATCCAACGCCCCTGGCTGGCTTGGATCAATGGCTCTACCCCTTTTAAGCTTTAAACACTATGGGAATATCTGCAGTATCCCCCTGCACCCTCACGAGATCCAATAGCTCACGGTGATTCGTTGATTTTCCCTGGAAGATATCGACTGTCCGTTCTTCCTTATGCAATCCACGAAATGACTAAGTGTTCTTCCACAGAACTTATCCAACTGTGTACAAACTTGCGACGCTTCTTTCCAACCTTCAAGGCACAACTTTTCTATGTTGTCCTTCAACAAATTCGAAGGTCCTATCCCTCCTGATATTTTCCCCACGACCTCAAGTTCTTCAAGAAAACTCTTGCACGCAATCCTTGTGGCAAACCTTCAACAACGTCGAAGTGTTGAAGTCACTTGAATCTGCGCACATCTGCAGTAGCAGTCTGTCAAATGCTTCACTCAGTTTCGCAACCCTGAGACTTTTACCCGGCCTGCGCACTCCTTGCATGGCTCCTGTGCCCAACTGCACTTCTATATGAATGAAAACAAAAACTATCTCTATCTGAACCCTCTGTCAACGTACTCCTTGCGGACACTTCAACTGCACTCCTTGCAAGAATTCTCTGGCTCAAATAGAGAAACAATTGAAACTCATTCCATCTCCCTCTCAGACTTCAATTCATACATGAAATCACATACATAGCATATAAAAGAAAATGTATAATAGGAATCAAATGTTCATGAGCCTATCATTCAGCACCAATACACAGAGAACAACAGAAACCATGAATTTGAATCAAAGCTTTCTATTAATTCAAATGTTTGTACATGGGTGTTTTTACACAGCTCTTTGCTTCTTCTTGCTCCAAATGCTTCTGAATAATGTTACAATGCACAATGAGGGTGTCTATATTCTGTTTCCCTCTTGCGCTCTACAACCGTATAGTATAGAATTAAATTCTATCTACTTTACATTAACTATTTTAAATGTCGTCTACCTACTAAGGATGAGAGCTATCTGCTCAAGTTCCATTTACAATATACAAGTGCGCCTCATCTTAATGGCTCATTTAAGATTTGCGCAACAATTCCAAAATGTTTTCAAAATTTGTGTTGGCTTGTCCAGCTGTCCTCCGCTTCCGCGTTGGCTCACTTGATGTGTTGGCAATGCTCCTGCATCATAAATGTAGATCAATAAGATTAAACATGGCAAGTCATGAAGTAACTTCAACCAATAAGGATCCCTTGTTCAATGGAACAAACTTTACCTTCTAGAAAGTTAGGATGAGAACCTACATAATGGCTTTAGGTGCAGATGTGTGGGATGTGGTAGAGACTGGTTATGTAAAGCTAGATGTACTAGATAATAAGGATGACAAGCTAGAATTCAGGTTCAATGCTATGGCTATGAATTCTATTCTGAGTGGGCTTCCAGAAGCAGAATTTGTAAAAGTTATGCACTTAGAATCTGCCAAAGAAATGTGGGACAAACTCATTAGCAGTTATGAAGGTAATGAGAAGCTAAAGGATGCCAATCTTCAAACCTACAGATTACAGTTTGAACAACTAAAAATGAATGAGGATGAAACAGTTAATAAATTTTTCTTAAGAGTTGAGAAGCTTGTGAATTCCATGAAGGGTCTTGGTGAGAAGATTGAAGACATTTTTTTAGTTCCAAAGATTTTAAGATCTCTAGCAAACAGATTTAATCCAAAAGTTTTTGCAATAGAAGAAATGAATGATCCTAAGACTTTGTCTATTGATCAACTTCTAGTAACTCTAACTTCTTATGAAATGATGATTAGTAAGTATAAACCCACCTCTAGAGAAGCATCATTTAAAGAAGATAAGAATGAGGATTTTGAGCCTGATGAAATTGAAGCAAGTTTGTGAGAAGACTAAAGAAAGGATCAGGAAAATACCAAGGCAAGCTTCCCTTCAAATGTTTTAACTATGGAAATATAGGTCACTTTTCATCTAAGTGTCCACACAATAACAAGGACCAGAAATCTGAAGGTGAAGAGAAGTACAAATCCAAGAGATTTGGTAAAAAGAAAAGTTTATGTGTAAACAATGATGACTTTTCAGAAGACATAGATAGTGACTCTTCCTATGGAGATAAGGTTGATGAATTTGTTCTTATGGCCAAAGAGTATTATGAGAATAAAATCACAGGAAGTGATGTTAATGATGAATAAGTTGTGGTTGTTATGGAAGGAGAACTAATCAGTTCTTTAGAAGAGATTGATAGACTCAGAATTAATAAGAGAAAACAAAAACAGTTGTTGATGCAATTTGAAAAGAATGGTAAAAAACATGATGAAGAATTTTCCTTGCTAAAAGTGGAGTTAGAAGAGGCAAAGAAAATAGAGGACACTCTAGAACAAAAATTATCAGAGAAGAAGCCAAGATGTGAAGCCTTGGAAGAAGAGGTAGTTAAAACCAGAAAAGAGATGGAGAAGTTTAAAGCATTGTATCTCCAAAATCTTCCAAGAATTAAAGCCTTAGCAGAACTAAATGACATTTTGAGCAAACAAAGATCTCCCTTGTTAAAGACTGGTTTAGGCTATGTAAGTGGGTCAAGCAACAAACAAACAGAAAGAAAAGAGCCAGTAAAGATGATCAAATTCCAAGTCAGCGAACAATCAAACAATGTGAGTACTCTTCCACCAAAAGCTAATAAATACAAGATGATCCCTGATAAAAAACAAAGATATCATAAGATGGAGCAACAAATGTCAAGAAGAAGGCCATCCTTCAGGTACCAAAATTTCTTCCATGGTTATTGTTTTTACTGCTCTAATTTTGGTCATAATATTGCAAATTGTCAAATTAAGTTTAGAGACATGCAACTAAGGAGATCAAGAAATAAACATTCTTTGCAACATAGAACTAAACATCCAATGAGTAGAAAAAGTTTCACCAATCACTTTGACCTATCGAACAATGAGATCAAATGTTATAATTGTCATAACTTCGGCCACAAAGCTGCAAACTACCATCTGAAGAATTACAAATCAGATTCAAGGATAAAACCCTTAGCTAGAAATTCCAGCACATGGAAAAAGAAAGATAATGAAAAATGTGGTCTAGTACTTTCAGCTCAAAAACAAAATAACCCCTGGTATATAGATAATGGATGTTCCAAGAACAAGAATGGAGACAAGGATAATTTTTTGTCTATAAGTAAAAGCAAAATAGGAAATGTGACCTTTGGAAACAATGAACCAGGTAAAATCAAGGGTAAAGGGATGGTGAGTTTGAGTAATGGCAAAGGAAAAGCCCAAGATGTTCTGCGTGTAGATGGGATGAAACATAATTTGATCAGTGTAAGTCAAATGTGTGACAGAGGATGTGAGGTGGTGTTTACTTAGAAATATTGTAAGATAGATTATGTAAACTCAGGACAAGTGGTGGCTAAAGGCATAAGGGTAAAAAAGAATTTCTATGTTTTGAAAGAAGAAAAAGAAGAATTTCACTTAACCAAGTATGATGAAAGTTGGTTATGGCATAGGAGACTTGGAAACCTAAATTTTGATCATCTAGTAAAACTTAGAAACAGTGGGGAAGTAAAATATCTTCCAAAGATATCAAAGCCATATGATTTTGTATGTAAACCTTGCCAAATAGGAAAGCTTACCCAGACACAGTTTAAATTTAAGAACTTTGCATCAACAGAGAAACCGCTTCAATGAGCACATATGGATTTATGTGGACCATCAAGGAAGGAAGGAACGGGAAAATAAAATTACTCCATGTTGATTGTTGATGATTATTCTAGACTTGCATGGGTTGCCTTTCTGAAAAAAAATCTGAAGCATTTGAAAATTTTGAAAGTGTTTAAGGCTCTGACTGAGAATCAAACAGTAAAAAGACTTAAGGTAGTAAGGTCTGATAGAGGAGGAGATTTTAGTTCAAGGGAATTCAAAGAGTTTTGTGATAAACATGGGATCAAAAGAGAGTATACTATTCCAGGGACTCCATAGAAAAATGGAGTAGTTGAGAGACAAAATAGATCAGTTCAGTAGATGGCAAGATCAATGATGAATGAAAGGAATAATCCTCAGACATATTGGGTAGAATAAATTCATACAACAGTACATATTATTAACAAGTCTCATCTCATGCCACAAAGTGACAAGACTCCTTATGAACTATGGTTTGGAAGACCTGCTTCAATCAAGCATTTTAAATTTTTTGGGAGTAAGTGTTATATCAAGAATAATGATGAAAATCTTGGCAAATATGATGACAAGGCTGATGAAGGTATATTCTTAGGGTATGCTACAAACAGTAAAGGATACAGATGCTATAATAAGAGGTTTCATAAATTGGTTGATTTCATTGACATAAAAGTTGATGAAGAGATATCGATACAAGATGTAAGCAGTGTTGAATCAACAACAGAGGATATATTTGAAGTTGAGGATGAATAGGTCCAAGAATCATAAAAATAAGACTCTGAGTCAGATGAAGATACAAATACTCACACAGACTCAAATCAGCAAACAACATCAAATCCTTCCTCCAGAATTACTCAAAAGATTCATCCTGCAAGTCAGATAATTGGGGAGAAAGACAAAGGTGTACAAACCAGGAGAAGGATAATAAAAGACACCGATAAATCACATATAGCCTTCATATCCATGGTGGAACCCAAGAATTTTAATGAAGCCAGTGAAGATGTAAATTGGTTAAAATCAATGAATGAGGAATTGGATCAGATTGAGAATAACAATACTTGGGAGCTTGTTCCTAGACCTGCATATAAGAATGTAATTGGATCCAAATGGGTGTTTAAGAATAAAATGAATGAACAATGAAAAACTGTTAAGATTAAATCCATATTGGTCTCTAAGGGGTATGCATAAGTTGAAGGACTAGATTTTGATGAAACCTTTGTACCAGTGGAAAGATTGGAAGCCATCAGAATGTTTCTTGCCTATGCATGTCATAAGAACTTTAACATATATCAGATGGATGTTAAGTCATCTTTTCTTAATGGATACCTAGAAGAAGAAGTATACATGGAGAAACCTGAAGGATTTTCATTGATAGATAATTATGACTATGTCTATAAGTTGAAAAAGGCATTATATGGACTAAAACAGGCACCACAAGCCTGGTATTATAGACTGGACAAATTTCTACAGGAAAAAGGGTTCAAGAAAGGTTATGTTGACAGTAATCTATATATTAAGTATGGAGGCGATGATTTATTATTTGTTTTTTTTTATGTAGATGACATTATTTTTGGATGCACTAATGACCCTTCAGTTTAGTGGTTTGCTAATTCAATGCAGATTGAGTTTGGGATGTCCATGATAGGAGAACTATCATATTTTCTTTGTTTATGAATCAATCAGATTTCTACAGGGATATTTATATCTCAAGAAACGTATTTGAAAGAGATGTTAAAGAGGTTTCAGATGGAAGATTATACACCTGTGAGCACACCTATGGCAGTTGGTTGAAAGCTCACTAAAGATGATATTTCACCTAATGTTGATCAAAGAACATATCGATCAATGATAGGAAGTCTTATGTACATCACATCTTCCTATCCTAACATAATGCAATTTGCTCGAATGGTAGGTCGTTATCAGTCTGCTCCTAAACAAAGTCATTTAGCAACTATCAAAAAGATATTCGAATATTTGAAGGGTACAATGACTTATGGTCTCTGGTATCCTAGAAATCAAAATTTTCAATTAGCTGCATATTCAGATGCTGATTGGGAAAATCGTTTGGATGAGAGAAAAAGCACCAGTGGAGGTTCATTATTCTTAGGTGATTCGTTAGTAGCATCGCTTAGTAAGAAGCAAGGATCTATATCATTATCAACTACAGAGGCAGAGCACATTGTTGCTGCAACTTGTTGCACTCAGATCTTATGGATGATACAAACTCTTGTAGATGTGAAGGTAACTTATACTGATCCCATTCCACTTCACCGTGATAACACCAGTTCCATTAGTGTCTCGAATAATCATATTCTCCATTGAAAGACTAAACATATACCAATAAAGTATCATTTTCTGAAAGAGAAGGTTACAAAAATAGTTGTTCAACTAAATTACATTCCAACCACAGAACAAATTGCAGACATGTTTACTAAACCCCTAGCCAAGACACCATTTGAATATATTTTTCAGAAGCTGGGTGTCATCCCTTCTCTCAACTGAGAGAGTCCATCCTGTCAGGGGGAGTCTCTGTTGGTGGAATATCTGATACCTCTGAAAAGTACTGCAACAACTCAGGGGGAGCATGTTTTCTTTGACATTGATGTCAAAGGGGGAGAAAAGGAGTGGTTTGGATGCTACAATTGGAGATCTAAGCAACCTTTCAGGGTTGCCATCAATGCCAAAAGGGGATATTGTTGGCATATTTTACAGGAAGAGTGTGATTGTGATTGATGGCAAGAACAACAATGATGATTGAAAACAGGAAAAGCATAAGCTCGGGAGGAGGAGAAAACAGTATGCAGAGATCAAAGCTCGAAATAAAAAATGTAATCTCAGGAGGAGGAGAGAACAGTATGTAGAGATCAAAGCTCAGAAGGAAAAGTGTAAGCTCAAGGTGAGAAGCCTCAACAATTGTCCGATCAATAAATTGATGGTGTTGATCATCTCACATAATAGACGTCGGTCATATGAGTGATCGTGGGCTTGAGGACCATTGGAGGATTGTGACCGTTAGATCTGCAAGCCAGATCAATGACAGGGATGAATTGTGGGGAGAGAAAGAAGAATTACACATCTTGCTAGTTCCAATCCTACAATTGGTCTAGATCCTCAGATCTCATAGACTCGGATATCGACGACTGTGGTTGATCCAACAAGTGATCAGATTAAGCTAGATTGATTTGTGACCATCGGATGTGCAATCGCCAGATCAACGACAAGGATAAATTGCGGAGATTGGAAGGAGAATTAAATATTGCGCTAGTTCCAATCCCTCAATTAGGCAGGACTGTCAAAACTTATAGCCTCGAATATTGAGGATTGTGGTTGACTCACCAACAATGCACAACTTCAAATTGTGGATTTTTTGTGATGAGTTAAATCGCTTGCAAGTTGTGGTTCTGCAACCATCCTTTATCGTTGATCTTCTTCGAGAATATTCACAACCATCAGATCACTTTAAGTGGAAGGATAGGATAAGAGGGGATAAAGGATTGAGAATTTGATTATCCAAATACCCGTCAGCCATCAGATCAATCCTGAATTCCCGTCAGCCATCAGATCATTTTAAAGTGGAAGGACAAGATAAGCGAGGTAAAAGATCTGAGATCTCATTTATGTGATTTTTTGTCATTCATTGGATCATTCTAAGTGGAAGGACAGGATAATATAGAAGAGATGCATCATAGACAGATTGAGCCATTGATCCAAGATTATGATCGATGAACAACATTTAGTTTGGGTATAAATATGCGAGGAGGTTAAGCTCCAAAAAATTTTCACTTCATATTTTTTAGTTTGAGATTTGAAAAACTCGAAGCCCGGAGAGCCAAAAATCTGAAATGAATAAGGACCATCAGATATGGAGAACATATGATGATCGTTATATAAGGGAAATCAACTTCAGCAAATCACATCAATAGACCACGTCATCAAGAACGTGTGGCATACCACGTCAACAAGGACATGAGTCATCCGATTTGAAAGATCACTTCAGGTGTATTCTCAACCATTGATCATAGTACAGTGGAAGGATAGTGTAAGTTTGAAAATTTGAAATCATGAAGTTCTGAAGGGCGAAGTTCCGACAGCCGTCCATCTCAATGTTTGATTAAGTCCTAGCTGTCAAATTGAACAGATGAGTGTAAGGATCAAATCTGACCATTGATTTGTTTCTGTGAAATAAACCATCTGATTTGGTTGAAAGGTCAAATTCCCAAAGTGAACGATGATCATTGATCTGAGAGGGACACGAGTCAATGGATTGTCAACTCTGAAAGTTTGGCATATGGGAAAAATGAGGTCTTATATTTGAAACTCTTGGAGCCCAGATCACGAAGTAAATCTTAGTCATTGATTTAGGAACAATAGATCTAATCTATAGACTTGAGTGGACAAATATAAACCATCAGTTCAGGAGCACCGTCAATATCGTGAGATCAAGGGTCCCATCGTATTGTGGGGCCATAACATGCTCGTGTCTTAATTTTTCGTGAGAGGGCTGCAATCGAAACCACATTTTTGGAGAAAGGACACGTGGAGTCTTGTAGTGAATTGTGGGGTGAGAAGCAGGTTTCCCTCAAACCACCTTTGGCCATGCCCGCAATCACATGGTCACATTAGCAAAAGATAGGGGAAGATAACACTGCCATGCTCCACCTCAGAGTATAATCCAATGACACTGATCAAACCGAATCTAATCGAAGGGTTGTTGTTTCATCTTATGATTTCTTGATGAGTTATAATTTAATTACACTAACTGAATTATTGTTCCTGAGCGGCTAAATCGTTGTTCCTAAGCGTTCTGAGATTCCTGACATTGAGCATTGGAGATGTAGAGTGTAACATAAGATGAGATCATGAATAAAAGAAATATGTCGAGACAGAGGAATGTTTTTGTTTCTCAGTAAAACAAGTTGAACTGTATGTAATCAAGTAGAGAGCATGAACAGTGTGTGAGAGATGTAGAGATGAAGAACACAAGATGGGCATAGAAGAAATGGTGAAAACAACAGACTGTACGAGAACCTAAGAGAATGAGAATAACAAAGGAAGAGAATATTTAAATAAACAACAGGTGGAGCCGAGCACGAATAGACAGAACCAGACCAGAATTGCAGAACAGAGAAGAACTGGTAAACGTTGAAATGTTTGTATTATTGTAAAGTATTATTCAAGCAAATTTTTATAAAACAGGGTGGTAGGGTGGTGCTATGGAGGACTGTTGTCCTCAGAGTTTCAAGTGGGTGCTTGAACACAGGAAGTTGTAGCTTCCATCTGGTTGTAGCCAGAAAAACCAGGGTGGTAGGGTGGTGCAAGGGAGAACAATTGTTCTTTGTTATATAGGTTGGTTCCTGTGTGACTGGAAGTCGGTGCTTCCATACAGTTGGTGTTGGAACACTAAGGGAGTTGGTTCTTCCTTCTAGTGGGTGCTAGAGAAACCAGAGAGTTGGTGCTCTCAGCAAGTTACAACTTGCTAATGAAGAGATTGTAGCCTCATTTTGAGTTGGTTCTCAAAGAAAGATGATGTACAAAACTTAAAAGACTGCCTATCATTCCAAGAAGAAGAAGTTTTATCCCTTAATGGGTTTCCTCATGAATATTCGTCTCTGTGTATATCATGTGTGTGATTGATGTTTATTATTTCCGTTGTTCATGACTTGTATAATATTGATGATAACTTGAAGAAGGTTAATAACATTTTAATAGGCACAAAATTGTTTAAGCACAGTAACAACTGATTCACACCTCCCTCTTAGTTGTCTTAGTATTTCCAACATTACCTTGACCTATATTTTCACGATATGATCAGTGGATTCATGTTCCATGTAATAAGGGTTTATTTCTATTGGTTTCAATTTTTCTGCTATCAATGAGGTGTCCAATAAAGGTGGAAAGTATGGCTAAAGGAGGTCCATAAAAAACACTAGGTGCAAGCCAAGGAAGGGGGGAATATTGAGCTCAAAATAACTTTCACCCACAACCTTGGTGATGGTGTAAGGTCCATATCAGAGTGGAAGAAACTTTCAGTGGGTTCCTATAAGGATTTCTTTTTGCAAGTGCAACCAAACTTTATCTCCCATATCAAACTTGTGTGGCTCCCGATGTTTATCATGGAATTTATTATACTTGGCATTGGAATTATGTAAAATATCTTGAACCTATTGGAAGATGTTTTATACTCATTCAATGAAACATGTGTCTTTATCAACTTCGGTTTTCACATGGGATGATTCTTCCTATGTGGACTCAAAGGGTAGTGCAACATCCATGGGATCCAATGGTTGAAATCCCAACCCCACCTGAAAGGGGATATGGTCGGTTGATCTATGTATGGATCTATTGTAACTATGTTGAGCATAGGGAAGAATCTCATCCCATGTGCATGGATGCTTGGAATTGTACATGAAAAAGACATGCATGATCATCATGTTGATGACCTTGGTCTAGCCATATGTTTTGGGGTGGAAGGTCGTGGATTTGGTGAGATTGGTGTCCCACTGTGACCATAGGCTCGACCAGAATGTGCTAAGGAACTGGTTGTCCTAATTTGAGATGATTTTTTGTGGTATCCCAAAATGTACCCACACTCATTTGAATAAGATCTTGCTAGTGGCCTCTATTGTGATGCTCTTCTTGTGGGCGTCCAGAATCACCATCTTGGAAAATCGATCAACAACCACGAAAATAAAGTCATTTCCATTCTTGTTTGAAGGAAGGCCTGACATGTAGTCCATTGATATGGATTCCCATGTCTTTTCAGGAGAAGGGAGAGGGGTGTACATGCCTTGTTTCTTAATGGTCGGTTTGGAAATGACACAGGCTATGAAAGACCTGATATACTTTATGACATCCTATTGAATTTTAGGTCAATAGAAATCTTGTTGCAACACTACCACTGTATTTTCTATGCCAAAGTGTCCTTCCAACTAATTGTAGTAGCTTCCCAAATCATATTTTCTTTCTCTCTTGATGGAACAAAAAGGTGGCCTAGATGTCATAACAATCCATCCTATGGATGAAAATCAACGATAGTTTTGTTTGTTCCCAACTAATGGTAGGTAGTGGAAAAGTCAGGATCTCTCTCATAGATTTGGGGCCATCTGAAGGTCTCATGTCTGCAGGAGTGTAGCACCATGTTTAGTGTGGCAATTGGAGGTCAGTTGAGGTAGTCAACGACATGTTTGGTGCTCCCTATCTTATACTTGATGTTGAAATGGAACTGTTGTAAGTATGTGGACCACTTATAATGGTGGTCATTTTGCAATTTTCCTTATGTCTGCATGGAATGTAGAGGCTTATGATTAGTTTGGATGATCGTCTTCTTCTCGAGAATGTAATTTCTCCATTGGTGATAGCCTTGTACAATGGAGTACATTTATTTTTCATAAGTGGGGTGCTTATCAACAATATATGATATCATCTCACTATGACAGGCCACGTGATGTCCATGCTAAGTGAGAAATACGCCCACAACATATTCTGAAGTATCTGTCTCAATCTCAAAAGGATGTTGCAAGTTGGGTAATGAGAGCACTATGGTTGAGCATAATAATTGTTTTAAATAATCATATGCTTTCTATTATGACTAGCCCCACATGAATATTTCCATGCCACCACCCCTGGTCACTTGGCTAAGAGTCCATGCAATGTGGAAAAGTCCCAGCACAAAGCTGTGATAGAAATTGGCAAGGCCTAAGAAGATCCAAAGCTCAGTAAGTGTGTTTAGGGATGGCCAATCATGGATGACCTATATCTTGGTCAGATTGACATGCACCCCATGCTCATAAACAATGTAGCCTAGGTACTAGATCTTGTTCATGCCAAAGGATCATTTTTCAAAATTTGCATATAGCTTGTGTTTTCATAGAGTGTGTAGAACATGTTGAATATGTTGCAAGTGTTCCACCCAATTCTTGTTGAAGATGAGGATGTCATCCAAATACACCGCCACAATAGAATTAGTGAAAGGATGCAGGATATCATCCATCATCCTCATGAAAATTGTTGGGGCATTTATCAAACCAAAGGGCATGATTAACCATTCAAAAATACCTTCTTTGGAATTGAAGGAAATATTGCATACATCAGTCTTCTCTATTGGGACATGGTGGTAGCCGGACTTCAACTCAATATTATTGAAGTATTTGGTCCCCTTGAGCAAGTCAAAGAGATCATGGATTCAGGGAATTGGGTATCAGTTCCTGACTATGATTTTATTTAGCGCTCGATAATCAATGTAGAGTATCCAAGTCCCATATTTCTTATACTCAAGCATGATTGGGCTTCTAAAAGGTGATGATATTGGGAATATTTTCCCCTTTTTAATCAAATCTTGGATCTAGTGCTTTAATTTCTCATTTTGTGATAGAGATCAATGATAAATTGGCCCATTGGGTATCGATGCATAGGGGATCATATCGATTGATTTCTTGACCTGACAATGCAGAGGTACGCTAGTGGGTGAGGAGAAGATGTCTTTGTATTCTTCCATGACCTTATCCACTTGCTTCTTCTGCGTGGAGAGACTTGTCACGGAGGCCATGGATGTGGCTTCCACCTTCCACTTGTTGAGGAAAAGATATGAAATGGTCTTACTCAATCATTTTCATATTATGCTTGGCTAAAGAAAAATAGATGGGAATATCACCCTATATTTATAGCCAACAAAAATAACATCCTAACTCACAAATATTGATTACAAGTGCTTAGGCTAGTATTTTATCAATAGAAAAGCTTGCTGGAAATTTACTTTTTATGTAATTTTCTGAATATAACAGTTGTTGAAATAAATGTAAAGACAGAAGTAAAGACACCAAGATTATAATCAAGACAKATSAGACATAAAKMAATCCTTTATTTCATTCMAATTCACCAAAGAGTCATTTTCTTTACAAAATATCATACRRAAATTYTGKACYAAARTSAAACTTAGACATCCCCGATGGAACATACAAAAGGACCTCTGACAAAAAACYAAAACTGAACTYTAAAAGATGGATCAACTTGCCACAGATTGYTKCCCACTCAACTCTRCACRATAKYCTTTTTCARTCATGAAAACTAATTCAMAAAYAGAMAAGTCTACACARACTATCAAAGATAGAKCAACACCTCTRAAAAACAAGYTTGTGAATTATGTAATTCARCTTTGAATATTKTTGTCTACAATAAGACCYTGCTATCATAAAAGAGAATTAGACTTGTRATGAATAAGTGAATGAATRAAAAWTGAACTATCTCAACATAACTCRWRGAGCAAACCTTAGTATGYTTCTCTTTCTATCCTCCCTTTGTTCCTCCCTTTCCTTTTTCCTTTAATCAAATCARAGTTGGTTGAGGTAGTTGAACCACCTCATTAGTTAAKTTAASTAAAGATTCAACCAACTTTTTATTTAAGGGGGAAAAGTAATAATCATAATAARGGTTATAAATAAATAATAACTAGTAGGTGGGACCCCTTGTGACTCCCTTTAGCTCATAACAATCAAACATAACTAGTTAGTTAAGCAAAACACACCTCCTTGTGAATCCCATCATCATATCCACATTTGACAATTTAGCTCATGATATTTGAAATTATTTTCAAAAAAAAAGTATTACTCATATATCCAAAAATAAAACATGTTGTCCAAAATATCTTGAAGTCAATTGTCATCAACAATAGATAAAATAAAAACTCAAAAGCCACATTTTCCACTCTGAGATGCAATATTTCCTTGAATGATGTTGTCACCTTTCGATTTTCCTGAATTTTCCTTTGGCCGCATTGATCCTCTAGGCCTAATATCATTTATCACGTGGGAACAATCGTCCCTCAAATGCATCCGGGAAGACACAAATTTTTTAGAGCCATTGTAGGGTGAGGAAGGGGCAGCAGTGGATTTTCCTTTGTCAAGGGCATGATGGGCCTTAGTTTTCAACCCTTTTCTAGCATGAGAGGACTAGACTGGTGAGTGAGAAGGATCATCCTGGACAATGGGGCTAATAGGAGGGGGAGTAGGTAGGGATAAATTGGGCCAGCCACGATGTTGAGAGACTGTCGGGTGGAAAATCTCTTTCCATCCATCATTTTCAGGAACCTCGGGTTGCAATGAGATGTGAGGAGGCACGGGGATACCAGGGGCTTGCGAAACTTGTAAAGGAGTCCTTTCAAGCCTAGTTGGGACCACTCCTTTCCCAATCCAATTGAAAAATCTGGCCTGAAACAACTGGCCAAGATCTTGTGAGTCAGCATAAAAATGTATGGTGAACCTTGGCCTTCTTGGGCCTCTGTTCTAGTTACCTCTCCCACGGTTTCCTCGACCATGGCTACGTCGGCTGAAAAAATGCATTCCTGCATGCATGATTGAATAGAAAATAATCTATTAAATAACTATACATGACAACTCTTAAAAATATGAAATAGATTTGGCTCAACAATGTATCAGACTCATGCAATCCAATCCATACAAATTGTTTAACTATTAATCAATGAGAAGGGGATGGATAAAGGGTCCTGGGATATGTGAGGGGTTTGTATTGAATGAAACATGATATGATGAGGGGAAAAACAATATGGTTACTACTCAAAGACAACAAAAATCAACTACAAACCAAAGAAAGCATCACTTTAATTCAACCAAGACGTTGCTACTGCCAACTACTTCAACACATAATTTTTCTTGATTGTAATCAATTGTTTTTTTTTTGTAAGTTAGAGTTTTTATTGAATCCTGATAAAAAGTTACAAATGTATGTTGTTCCTAATCAGATGTGGTAGTTGTTCCCTTCTAGAAAACCACTGCTACCGTTAGTTCCAAAAAATAATGTTGTTTCTAATCATACATGGCAGTGGTGCCCTTCCAGGAAACCACCACTGCCAATTGTTCAAAAACTAGATTGCGCCATGTCGATGCCATGCAAGGAAGTTACTAATATCTATAAGTAAACATAATAAGAAAAAACTTAGGCCAACCTTCCATGGTTTCCTATAGACGAGGGGCGACATAAACATCAAACATAGAAAATATTAGAAACCTGGTCTGAGCCTTGGCCCGATGTAGACCTGTCCTGCTTGTGACTTGCCCTTGTCATGGTCCACTATTTCTTGCCAGAGGTCCTGAAGAAAGGACATCAGCTTTTCAAGATGGCTTCAATGATCTATGTCTCTGTGTTGCATATCAAGAGTAATTGACCTAATTTCCCACAGGTCCATTTTGATGTCACCCAGGTCCCTTTTATGGTCACTCAAGGTGTCCATGACCATTGCTCGTTCCTGGAATTTGTCACAAACCGGGCATAGGAAGAGTGAAAGCGGGGAAGATGAGGAGGAGGAGGGAGAAAGGGTGGGGAAAGAGGTGTTGGGAGGGTGGGGAAAAGGGGAGGGAGGAAATGGAAGATTT
>JZKD02S0821825.1:228302-254598 GCA_000966675.3 Picea glauca
GGCACATAACTCAATGATTTTCCAAAGGTGTCGAACCACTCGACCCTACAGCCGTAGGGATTTGAGAGGGGGGAGATATCAGTGTTGGTCTCAAGGAGTGGCTGAGCGGGGATGGTCTCATCGACTGGAGCCAATATGGGGAAAACATTTCCCTTAGGAGAATGAGCGGGGATGGGCGCATCGACTGGAGCCAAGATGGGGAAAAATTTGGCCTTAGGAGGATGGTCGGCGTGGGCGGCTTCCTCCCCCTAGCCGCATACCAGGTGGCATCCCTTTCATCCTTACCTCTGAGGTGGGTCATTTAAAAATCTAGTTGTGGCCTTGGATAAAATACATAGAGGAGAAACATACCTATAGAGATGAGGCCCAAGATTGAGTTCCTATGAGCCGAAAGGAGGATGCACCAGAGGGGAGGCACGAGCCTGAAGAGAATGAGAGCCAAGGTAATCAGGTCGATCAAATGGGGAGGGGGGAAATGGAGATCAATGTGCTTAGAGATGGATTTAAGAAAGCCTGTGAGGATGAGTTAATGTGACCGAGGAAGCCCCATGTGCAGCGCCATGAAGGCTCCCACGCACCAGAGCTTCCAATTCATGCCGGTGAACGTTTCCGACGGAGGTTTGGAAGGTGGCGGCAACAAAATTAAGTCCATAAGGTGACAGATATGGTGGGACAAGATAGGTCAGACGCCAGGTGGTTGGCCCCCTGGTCAGGTGGCCTTCTCATGGTTTGATCACACCCTAAGCTTGGAAGAACCCAATCCGGGGGTCGATCCTTGGTGTTTTCTATGTTTATGCAAGTGATAATTGTGGGGTGGGAAGGATTTGAGGTGGGGGAGCACACAAAGAATTCATCCTCTAGCTCGACTCCGACATTAGCCAGTAGGTCGATAACTTGATTAGTCATTCTCTGTACATGGGAAGGGTGGATTAACCAGTGTGGCTGGAGGGTGGATTTGATTTTGAGAAGTCCATTCATAAGTCTCCATCTTGGACAAATTTTCTTTGGGTCAGCCCCATTAAGGAGATGGGAGAAGATATTTATGACAATTTGTGAGTCACCCTCGGTGATGATGGGAAAAGGCTCTTGTTTTGTGGCTTCTTGTAGACCACAAAGGAGTCCCCATAATTTTGCGGTGTTGTTGGTGTTGTGGCCAATATTTCCTGTTATGATGTGGAGGATTTCCCCTTTTTTGTTGTGAACGAAAGTGGCATAGCTCGTAGGTCCCGGATTCCCTCTAGAGGCCCCATCGAAATTTAATTTGTGGCACCTTATAGGTGAATCTTCCCATTGAGTGGGGATAATCATACAAATGATAGCGGTGGAAATTGTGGGGTGGAGTTTGAGTTTCCAGGCGCCGAGGATGAGACGTTCATTTAGGGAGAAGTTTAAATCCTGAGCCATTCAGGGATGCAAGGAGATTGTTTCGTTGATATTGGAGTGGATTGTGGTTCAGACTTCTTGATAGGTCTTGGTGACTGTTTGAAAGGTTTGTCTATTCCTTTATTTCCAAATTTTCTAGAGAATGAATCCTGGTAACAACTGGCAGATTCTATTGAGGATGGGGGATTGAAAATATGAACTTCACCATTCTTCTATTCTCCGAGTCCTATGTGATTCCTGTATGTGGTTCTCATTAGGCAGGCATTTTGGTCCCAGATACATGAACTATAGGTGCACATGTTTAGGAGATGATTTTGATTTTCCTCCTCTAAGCCACATAACTGACACCAGAAAGGACCGATGAAACCCCTTTTCCTTAGATTTTCCCAGGTGAGAATGTTGTTGTGCATGAATATCCATAGGAAAGAGCTGATTTTCGGCCAGGATTTTTCTTCCCAAAGTTTTCCCCAAACCTCTTCCCGTTGTAAGGAGTTGTGACCTGCTCTTAGGTGGTGTGCTTCTTGAATGTTGAAGATGCTTGTGGTGGAATGTCCCCATCGGAGGATGTCATCCCCTTGTTGACTTATAATTTTTCTTGAATCGAGGTGATCCTGCAAAGGTTGGAGATTGAGATCAGTGGGGATGTTTAGGTCCTTGAAGGATTTCTTCCAAATGCACCAGATTTCCCTTAGGGAATTTGGGTTCCCGAAATCCTTCACTTTGATGAGTCCTTCTTCATTCGTGAAAGGGATGAAAGTGTTGATATTTGGATCTATATTTAGGGCTGGGATTTGTTTCCATGAGTTTCTACAAAAGAGAGTTGAAGACCCACTCTATAATTCCTAGAATGAGTGTTATGTGATGAGTCCCCGATTATTCCTGGTCGCATTCCAGATGAGCGAGCCCAGGCTCTAACCACTCCACTTTATGAGCTCTCTTTATGGGATTGTGCGAGTGTATTGTTTCCTCCAAAGATGAGCCAAAATATCTTGAGGTCTCTTTAACCATCGCCACCAAATTTTAGCTCTGAGGACCTTGTTGAGAATAGTTGGGTCTCTGAGGCCAAGGCCTCCTAATTTCTTTGGTTTGTATACTTTTTTCCATCTTATCAGGGTGAATTTGCACCCTTCCATAGAAATATTCGTTGTATATTTCTTAAGGTTCTGAGTATGAAATTTGGGGCCGCTAGGGCTGAAAAAACATATATAGGGAGGGATTGAAGTATTGATTTGAGAAGGATGAGGTGACTAGAAAGATTGAGGGATCAGAAGGTCCATAAGGAGAGTTTCTTGCAGAAGCTGGACAACAGGGAGTCCCAGGAAGCATTTTTTATTGGGTTATCAATGAGGGGGATACCAAGGTAAATAAAGGGGAGAGTGTTGTGAGTAAAACCCAGGATTTGGGTGAGGTGGTTTTGGATCTCAATTGGTGTGTTGAAAAATAAAACTTAGGATTTGGTCATGTTCACCTTCATGCCCGAGGCCTCGCAAAAGAGGTCAATGATGGATCTGAAGCATAGGGATTCTTTGGCTGTAGAAAATACCATTAGGAGTATGTCATCCACAAATTGACTGTGAGAGATAGGGGGAGACATGCCATGAGGGGTGAGGCCAGAGAGGTAATTATCAATGATGGCTACCTTGATAGTGTGACTCGACCCTTCTTCCATAAGGATGAAAAGGAAGGGTGAGAGCAGGTCCCTTTTCCTAATTCCTCTTGAGGGGGAGAAAGGTTTTGATGGAATTCCATTGATGAGACTGTAATCAATTTTAGAACAGGGAGTGAAAAATGAATGTGGGAAAGTGATGGGCTTGTAATTATCGAAAAGTACAATAATGGTGGGGGATGAGAGTGGGTATTTTTCATAAAATTAATTAAGTAATCCATATAATCATTATGGAAAAGGAAATACACCAACCAAATGACCATTGTAATCCAATAACAACTAATGTGTATTAACTAGTTCACTATTCATAACCAAATAATTACACAGTGTCACATTCAATACAGTATGCATACCACAACAATCTATAGGGGAGCTATTTTTTCTCCCGTTTGTCCATAAGAAATTTCCAAATAAACACACAGTCAATTATTTTCACTTTGTTCATCAAATGCAGGCATAAAAAATCATGCTCGATTATGTCTTTACATTTGTTTAATAATTAAACTATGATGTGCCATACTATCACAACACTCATCCCTGTCACTATTTTAGAATGCATGCCATTAATTCAACATACCCAATGGAAATTCAACATAATGAACCATATTCATCTTGCAAAGATCATGGCTTGTCATTTAAACACCCAGATAACCAATCACCATTTCAACTCACACTATGCTGGGAAATATACAACCATTCGACAAAACATAATTTCTTTCCTATGAATGTACAGGTTCAATTTTCTTTGACTCTAAACATTAAAATGATGGACTATCCATCCAACACAACAAGGCAACAACAACATACCTGACTTCATAATACAAATAATCGAATTGTAACAAAGCTATATCTGAGTGCGCAACTAAAAAATATCCATATCATACACAATGGGCAGCCATACCTCAAACACCACAACGCAACATTCTCATTTGACAATTCTAAACACACAGTCATAGTATCATCAACTCAACCCATTGTGTCAAGCTATCAATCTAATACAATATTACTCAAATTAATCAAACTGCAATCAAAACCATGTTGTTTAAAAATCGGGTTCATCCTTGATGACGCAATAAAATAACCATAACACATATAGTGGATGGAATTGTCATAGTCATCCTGGTTGCAATAACCATTTGGCCAAAAAAGTCATAGTTACAATGACCATTTATTCATGGTGTAGGAACACCACACATACAAATGCATTATGCGCGAACATCATTAAACAATTGTAACTAATGTCGA
The DNA here is from genome assembly GCA_000966675.3 of Picea glauca. Classification (NCBI taxonomy): domain Eukaryota; kingdom Viridiplantae; phylum Streptophyta; class Pinopsida; order Pinales; family Pinaceae; genus Picea; species Picea glauca. The sequence continues at coordinate 232,597 of JZKD02S0821825.1, forward strand.
GTTTAACATCCCAATAATCTTCAATGCAAAAGATAGTGACTGTGTATCAACCCCAATCTTCAATCAACCAATTCAACACTAAGCCTATTACTTGGATTGTCGTAATAATAAACAACCCAACCTGACATGATGTGGAAACCACACATACCCACGCATCGACATGAAGCGACGCTGCGACTTACTCAATTAAAACAATACTTGGTTATCAAAACACAAGGAGAGCGACTGTGTATTTGATCTGTCCAATTAACCATGTAGGGTTTATCCATTGTAATAACACAGGAAATGACTAGATACCAAAAGCGACATGATTGTCACATGATCAACTGGGTGAGCCTGTAATCAATTATGTTGACAATACATACCAATAAAAAATAACCAATAGTAAACCCGACAGGCCACGACAGTCTTCTCTATCAATCCTCAGACTTGAGGAGTTAACGGTTTTCTCTATGGCCAACACAAGGAAACTAGAGCCGACTCTTCTCTATGGTAAAAACCTCTGATACCAATGATGTATACACAGAGAACACCAAAATTTACTCTGTGGACAGGGTGACAAAACCCGTGACAGGAGAGGTTATAGCCAGAGGAGCAAAGCTCCATTTCAGCCTTGTAACGATACTTAGCACACACAAAGTATAACCCTCGTGGCTCTCTAGTCAACCAACTACAACACTGAGGTAAAAATAGGTCCAAGAAGAAGCAACATAACCCATTGTGCAACCATAGTAGAAAAACAAAACAATGCCCAAGCGAACAATGCGTAGTGACACAAGGCACTTCCAACCATCAAAACCCATAAAGCCAAAGCCTGGGTATGGTGATATGAAATGCAAGAGGACAACCAGCCACTAAATACCAAACAAAAACCCTCCAACTAAAACTAGCAAGGATGAAAGAGAGTCTCATGGTCGCTAATGTTCAAAATGATGAATAACACTATGACTTAAAAACATTTTTGCAGAGCTGACATCAATTTATTCCAAAGAAAATCAAAATTTCACGTAGTTTCCACACTTAAGGAAAGAACAACCCATACATTTGAGCCAATATCCATTTCATAAATAAAGGAGAATCATGGATGGGAAAAACAAGACATACCTATGATCAAAACACCTTAAAATGCGATTTGGTCGAGTGATTCCTCTCTGCTAGGAAGTCGGAGCATAACCAGAACAACACAGTTGAACAATATACCGATTAGGGTGGCAGCTAGTGGAAGGAGTAAAGGTGACGTGTAGTAAATGCACGTTGCCTCCACCCTCTAGTCATTTAATTCATCAATACACACCAGCCAATAGTCCATTAACTCAATTAATTAAACCATGTATCGAAACCATCAACCATTAAAACCAACAACGTGATCCATATCAACTTATTCTTCCATAACATAATCAACATGCATATCAAATATATAACTCAAAAAATTGCATAGCTATTAACTTAGTATCTAGGATAACAACAATCCATTAAAAATCGATGCATGTAGTATAGTATATAGCATGGTTTAGTTTCTTCCCTTTGCTTTTATATTGCATTTTGCATTTTTCCAATTGCTTGTATATGTTATTGCTAACATGTTTATTGTGCAGGTATCCTAGTAATAGATCCCAATAACATATAGCAGTGATAACAAGGATAACATAGGTTGTTGTAAAATAAAACTTGAGCCTAGAGCAGCATAAAAACACAGAACATGCCTTCTCAATCACCAATAAACCAAGATTATATCACCATGTAAGTAGTTTCGAACAATATCACAACATCAAATAAGCACCAGAACTAATCTCCAATCTATAAGGGGTCCCACCTACTAGTATTATTTAGCTTTTATAATAATAGGCTTTAGCAACACTTTGCAGGCAAAACTTCGTTGTGATTTTAATCGTCAACACCACTCACTTTGAGAATGAATCAAGAAGAAGTCAAAATTCTCGGTCTGAGAGGTGACCTTCCTTCATTTCTTTCTAGAGATCAAGGAAATAATAGTACATGGGACTACCTCGAATAATTTATCATCCAAAGTAATAATAACACTATGAGGCCTAGACTCATATATAACATGAAGTTTCCATAAACAAGTTTGGCTGAAAATAACATCACAAAATTTAAGGGGGGTTACATCACACAATACCTCATATTTTAAGGGCTTGATGTCATAGGCAAGGTGATACAGTTGGATGACGTGGATATTTCTCCCTTGGTGGAGCCATCCAATGGTGTATGTTTTTGGGTGTGGTGTTTTCGGCAGATCCAAATACTTTATGACATCTGATGAGGTGAGGTTCTTCTGGCTACCACTATAATTAACGATGAAGTGCAGCGGAGTACCCTTCACCCACATATGTGAATGAAAGAGGCATTGACCTTCCTCTGGTTCATCAGGTTCATCGGGTTGGCCCTTGGTGGTGGTAGCAATGGTGCAATTGGGTTCTGTATCAATGATCATTCTCCCTTTTTCTGGTTCAGACTAAGATTCATAGCCTCCATCTGATTTAGATGCTTTCAACTCGACCACCAATGACTTATTTTAGTGCCATTCAATTGTGTTATTTCAGAGGCTCTTATGGAACCTGCACCATTTCCAATGTCTTTCTTTCTCTTCACATTGTCCTTATTTTTTTGAGGTTTGGATTTCTTTTCCTCATGCTTCCCATCATTGCTTTGCCCTTTGTTCTATGGGTTGGGGCCACCTTTTCCATGCTTCTTCTATGAGGGTTTTTCAAACCCAAACTTCTATGTGTTTTGTTTAAGCTTTGGCTCGATTTTGAAAACACATTGATAGACTGCGCCCAAGGAAAATATGTCCAGAAAATCCATTTCTATCTATATTTATCTATGCATACTATCGCAGTGCTTGAGCACCAAATGTCGTTCAGAATATTTGATACCCAACTTGGTGTGCAAGTTATATAAGACATTGGTGAACTATGGAATTGTTTGATCCCTTTCCTGCCAGAGTGTGGTCCATTTTGTGTATAATTCATCATAACTTCCAACAGGGTAGTATTTTTCCTTAATAACATCCCTGAAGGAAACCCAAGTGGGTGAGACTACAAATAATGTAGATACATTTGTTTCCATTTTCTCATAGAAAGTCTCCCACCAATATTTGACATGTGGGACGGCCTTAAGGAGCGCAAATGTAGTCTTTTATCCATCGAAAAAGTTTTGGCCAGAAAATTACCCTTCAAGAAGGTTTAACCATTTTTATACAACATCCACATATATTTTACCTTCAAATATAAGAATATCAAAATTGATATGTACCTTTAAGGGGGAAGCGCCTTCACTTGAGGAATATGTGTCACCTGTTGGCAACCATCGAAGGATTTGTGTAAAGTTATCCATCATCTAGTTCCTTTGTCGTGAGAAGGATCCCTAGAGAAATAGTTTAAAGGGATGTCCTACCCCATAGTATCTCTTTTCTTCCCCCATAGGAATTCATAGGGTTCAATGAGGCCGATCCTGCAAAGGCTTAACTGGTTCGAATCTCAACTGCTTATACCCTAACCTTGTTGGGGACATGCACAGAGAAACAAATGAAGAGAAGACTGTTATGATACCACTGATCCATATTTATGAGAGGAATGAAATGAAACACAGATCTATAAAATTAGCACAGATATACATAGAACAATAACAAAGATACAATGGAACTTAACTTCTACTCAATAAAGAAATCTATTGAAACTATAAAATGAAGAATGAAAACGATCTTGCTCGAATGGTGGTAGATAATATCTGAGAAGTGATGTGGAAACTACACACATTCATCTGAGAACATTACAATGAGGCCTACATGCATGTTTATCATCAAGAAGTAAATATAAAACCCTTGACATCCAAAAACCTAACCCTAGAAGATGAAGTGCCAAAAGTCATGTGCGGCCCGATGGGATAAGTTGGTACATCAAATTCCTTTGGTCATAACTTTTGCATACAATATATGTTTTAGGCGCATGATATCCCATTGGAAAGGTCTATCTAAGGAATACATGTTATGCTATTTCACTCTAAATTTAACTACAATGTGAGTATGGCAACCCCAAAATAAGTTGTTTATAGCCTCAAAACAACCCCAAAAGTTTAGGACCCGAAAAGCTAGAAAAAAATTGTCGAGATGAAAGTTGTATGTGAGCTAGATGAAAGAGGTGGGTGGCCACTGATATCGACCTAGATCATATTTAAATCTGTAACATTACATCCGAGGGAATAGTAGCAGGAGTAGCTTCAGTTTTTACCTAGGAATATATCTCCTCCTTTTCAATGGTGAATAATGTTTCTACACCTTATGTTAACTCTTCATCGAACTACATGGATGATGAAGATCCTTAAATGTGATGTGAGATGATAGAAACATCATCACCTAGTCATATTCTCTTCAATCTATATCTTCATTTCCCTTGTTTCTACTAAGTCACTTTTTTTTTTTGCTATTGAGTGGATTGTTCTATTATCATTTCAATATCTTCTTCAACAGGGATGATGAGTTCCACAAATATTCCCTCGTCTACCTAAGGACACTACTGAAGACAAGAATTATTAACAATGAGGTAAACAATACCATAGTGTGCCAATTAGTCACATTTTCCTTTTTGTAATTATTCCTCCATGAATTCTAATGAATTCAAAAAGAAATAAGGTAAATTTTTCTTCCTTTTCTTCCTCAGATGGACAAGAAAACAAAATTGGCATGCCATGAATTGTTGGAGTTACTTCACACACACATAGGATGTCTTTTTCCTAAGGTTTTTCCTTGTTTATTAGTCATAATTAGTCATTATCCAGACTCCTATATTTTAGGGGAGAATATTTCACCTGGAGAAAATTCTATTTCAGTTGACACTTCAGTTTGACTAGTTGAGTTGAGTTTAGATGCTACATTGGTTTTGTCACCTTGAAATATTGGGATCATCACCATGATAATTCTAAATTGCCTTGGTATCATCACCAAAATGGTGCATTATCCTTGATTCCCTGAGTTAACTCCTCACTACTCTATGTTAAGTCAGTTAATCGAAGACTAATTGACTAGTTGACTAGTTAACTCAACTAGGTGGTTGTTCACTCCCGTAACTGCCTGAGAGACTAGACTAGGTGGAAGTTCACTCTTATAACTACTGGTGTCTATCCATATCACTCTATACCACCACTATTTCACATTGTTTCTCCTCCATTGCGCACTCATTGAGTTATACAAAGTATATCATGTGTAAATTATTCATTATTCCCAATGGTTAATGAGAATTCTTTCATTCTTTCTCTCCTTCTTTTTTTTCCTTTTCTCTCTGCAAATGTGTGTATCATTTTTTATATAGATCTATTTTGTGTAGTTTCAACACATTTACATGGTATCAGAGACGATGAACTGCTAAGAAAAATCTACACCAAAAAAAATTTCACGTACAAAAGATTGAAGACAACGGAAAGATGGATTTCCAAAAAGAATTCATTCTTACACCTTACAACTATTTTTCATGGAAGGAGAAAATCTCCATACATCTTCAAACCAGAGGGTTTTACAGGTTAACCTTGAATACATATACAAAACTGACATCATCCATAGAAAAATCCAAGTATTTAAATCACATGGATGAGGCACTCGGAACAATTTGCAGTCTTATTTCTCCCGATCTCCTTTTTCACATATCTTTCTGTAAGACTCCCAATGAATCCTAGACCACCTTGGAAGGGATCTTTGGAAAATAGGATGAGATGAGGGGACACATGATGGAGGTGGAGCTTCTCACATTAGATCCAAAATATTTGACAATATCCAAGATTTATTTACAAAATTCAACAATTTACTGTCGCAACTCAAAGCTTGTGGGGTTGATAAATTGAAGGAGGAGAAAAAAATACTTCTCAACATTCTCTCCAAGGTTGGTCCTAAATTATCTTTATTCATATCCACTTTCCATTGTGTCATATTTTCCTCCATACCCACCTAGAAGATTCCTTCTCTTGAGGCCTTTATCGAATCCTTGACATAAGAGCAAACCAAGCTCATCAACATGGGGAAAATCAAAGGCCCAAAGGCGCATGCACTCACTATGCAAGATGGCAGCCAAAAATATCATAAATATAAAGATAAATATAAATGGAAATCGCATGCACATTCGAAGAAGGAAGGCTACACAAAACCCTTCATCGATGCCTCCGGATACAAAGGGGAAAAGGGAAGAAAAGGGGATAAATGCACGAACAGTCACAAAGGATTCCATTCGGAATCTGCATGCATGACAAAAAAATAGATCTGATGTCTCAAATACTTCAGAAAAAAAACCTTGGAGATCACATCCCCGAGAGTGCCAAGAAGAAGAAGCCAGAAGATCTAAATTCCAAGAAAGGAAATTCTAGCCATGCCTTGATTGCCATCAACTCCTCTCACGATGCTTTCATTGTAGATTCAAGAGCATCACATCACATGGCTTCCTCAAAAGCAATATATTGTTCTTTGGATGCATGCAAAGGTCCTCCCATTCGGATGGGTGAAAAATCTTATGTCGAAGTCACCGACAAAGGAAGAATTGAACTCACCAATGGAAGCTTCAAGAACGTGTTGCATATTCCCAAACTTTTTGTCAACCTTCTCTCCGTGTATCAGATGATGAATTACGACACCAAAAATAAATTCATATTCACACCAAATTCGGTGGACATCTACGACATGCAAACCAACTCTAGGGTTGCTACCGGTGAGGTAAATCATGAGTCTAGATTGTGTACATTTTCTGAATTCATTGAACCTGATTCTTCTTTACTGCTTACTCATGCTAATGAAAGTAGTAGGATATGGCATGAAAGGTTTGGACATTTGAATTTCAGATGCATGCAACAGCTTAGCAAGAAAATATTGGTTTATGGTCTACCAGACATCCATTTATCCAAGGGAGTATGTGAGGGATGTGTTCTCGGAAAACACCCTCAAGAGAAATTTGACAAAGGAAAGTCTCAGTGAGCTTCCACACCTTAGGTGACCTTATGGGTCTGTTTCTACATCCATACATTAACAAAGCGAGTTTTGTTCTCATTTTTGTTAATGATTTATCACGTTTTACTTGGATCTACTTTCTCAGGAAAAAACTGAGGTCCTTAAACACCTCAAAGATTTCAGAGTCTTGGTTGAGACACAATCTAGAAAGAAGATCAAAGTGCTTTGAACTGATAATGAGGAGATTATGTAACTCATGAGATCCATAATCTTTTCCATGAGGTAGAGATTTAGTTTCATCACACAGTTCCCTATACTCCGCAGCAAAACAAAGTTGTTGAGCAGAAAAACAAATCTCTAAAGGAGATGGCATCTTGCATGTTGCATGCAAAGTCACTACCACAGAGACTATGGGTCAAAGCAATTAATTGTGCAATATACATCCAAAACAGATCTCCCCATAGATATGTCAAGGATAATACCCCCTACGAGGCTTGGGGCATCCTCAAACCGGAAGTGACTCACTTTCACATTTTCGATTCACATGCTTGGGCCCGGATTCCCTCTGAAAAGAGGAAGGCACTTGATCCACAGAGCACCGAGTGATTTTTTGTTGGATACCCCAACAATGTGAAGGGATATAGACTTATTGACCTTTCCTCGAACCGTCTCATCATTGAGTGAAGTGTCCAATTCGAGGAAAGTGTCTTCCATGCACCTCAACATCCACATGAAGACACCTTCACTCTTCCACCTATTTGAGATGATGAGAATGCACATGTCGACTCTTCTTCATACGAGAGTTATGATTCAAAGAAATCAGATGATTCAGATTCAAATTTAGTACAGTCGGATGATTCAGAGCATCCAGATGCAGTTGAAGAGCCAGAGCATCCAGATGCAGTTGTAGAGCCAGAGTAGAGGCCCAAGTGGGTACAAACTACTCTTCAGGATGCAAGGGATCTCGTTGGTGATCTAGTCGATACTAGGAGGAATCGATATGATTTTGAGGAGCCTCCTGTTGCACTCACTTCCACTGAACCATTTCCCTCCAAGAATCTTTTCTTGGTTCATTCTTCATATCCATAGTATTATGGCAAGGCTGCTAGAAATCCCTTTTGGGAATCTGCCATGCAGGAGGAGTACAACTCCCTCCGCGAGAACCAAACTTGGGATTTGGTTCCCCTTCCTTCTGGGAGGAAATTTCTCATATGCAGATGGGTCTACAGGACCAAGAGCGTAGCAGATGGAAATATTAGCAGATACAAAAACAGGCTTGTTGCCAAAGGCTTTCAGCAAGTTCATGGTATTGACAATGATGAGACCTTCAGTCCAGTAATGAAGATAGATTCCATACGATTGACACTTTCCATTGCGGCATCCAAAGGAAAGTGTCAATCGTATGGAATCTATCTTCATTACTTCATGGTGATCTCTCTAAGGAGATCTATATGGAGGATCCCCATGGATTTATGCATGACTCATCTTTGGTTTGTCGACTGAAGAAGTCCCTTTATGGCCTCAAGCAGGCTCTGAGGGCATGGTTTGTCACATAACTTTGTACATTGTAAATCAGACTCAAATGTCTACATGCTCAGGATGACTGATTCACTTCTACTTTTAGTTCTGTACATTGATGATTTGTTGATCACTGGTTGCTCGAATTCAATGATTGTTGCAGTCAAGAGGATTTTACATGAAAGGTTTTTTATGACATATATGTGTCTGCTACACTTCTTCCTTGGACTCGAGATCAATCAGGATGCATCAAGAATCAAACTATCTCAGGCCAAGTATGCACGATATCTCCTTGAGACATTTCACATGATAGACTGCAAGTCTTCTCCGACTCCTTTCCTATCAAGAGTCAAACTTGAGGATGGCGGGGAGACTCCACTAGTTGACAACACATTATACAAATACCTAAGGGGGATCTTGTTGTATCTCACACACTCCAGACCAGACCTCTCATATGCAGTTGGTGTAGTTTCCAGGTTCATGCAAGAGCCACATGAGCTACATTGGAAAGCTGTAAAGTGTATCCTTTGATACATACATGGCACCATCACCTTTAGGTTTACTGATTTCGATTGGGCTGACGATAGCATTGATCACAAGTCCACATATGATTACTCACTTAGTCTTGGTTCCGGGCCTATCTGTTGGTTGAGCAAGAAGAAAGTTGCCATTGCTCTATCTTCAGCCGAGGAAGAGTACAAAGGGGTAGTTAACATAACCATTTAGGCTATGTGGCTACAATATTTTCTCACTGATTTGGGCATTCGGTTTCATCGGTCGATCGTCATCTAGTGTGACAACTAGAGCACTCTGAATTTATGAAGAGATCCAGTTCAGAGGCAGCGGATGAAGCACATCGAGATCCACATGCACTACATCTGGGACTTAGTACATGAGGGGATCATCGACTTACATTTTTGTCCTTCAACAAAACAGACAACATACATCTTCACCAAGATCTTCACTAAGCATAAGTTCCATTCTTTGTGAAGTCATCTTGGAGTGAAGGACACAGTTTCCTAGCAACTGTAGTTCTTCTTTCTATGTACATTGTACCTTGAGGGAGGGTTTTTCCCATGAAGTTTTCCCTCTTTCCTCACTTTCTTTCAGTTTATATTTTGTATTTAGGTACCTAACATGGCCTCGTTGCTGGGACCCATTCTTTATTTTCACCATAGTGATGTTAGAGGGGGTGTTGGAGTTACTTTACACACACCTAGGATTTATTTTTCCTATTTTTTTCCTTGTTTATTAGTCATAATTAATCATTATCCAGTCTCCCATATTTTAGGGGAGAATATTCCACCTTCAGAATATTCTCTTTCATTTGACACTTCAATTTGACTAGTTGAGTTGAGTTTAGGTGTTGCATTGGTTTTTTCACCATGCAACATTGGTATCATCACCATGCTAATTCGACCTTGCCTTGGTATCATCACCACACTGGCGCATTAGCCTTGATTCCCCGAGTTAAATCCTCACTACTCTCTGTTAAGTCAGTTAACTAAAGACTAGTTGACTAGTTGACTAGTTAACTCAACTAGGTGGCAATTCACTCTCGTAACTGCCTGAGAGACTAGAATAGGTGGCAATTCACTCCCATAACTGCTAGTGTGTGTCCAAATCACTCTAGACCACCACTATGGCTCATTGGTTCTCCTCCAGTGCACACTCATTGAGTTATACAAAGTATATCATGTGTAAAATATTCATTATTCACAACAGTTAATGATCATTCTTTCATTCTTTCTCTCCTTCTTCTTATTTCTCCTTTTCTCTCTGCAAATGTGTGTATCATTGTTTATCTAGATCTATTATGTGCAGGTTGAACACGTTTACAAGAACGACTCTCACATGTAATGTGCCTGATAAAATGATGGAGTAATTCAACCCATGGCTCTGGTAAAGACAATATCTTGACCCCTTTCCCTCTATATTCCACTATTTCATCTTGCTCCAAGAAAAATCCTCTAGCTTTGAATGATTCCACTCTCTCCTTATACCAATGCCTTTCATTTGCTTCTAATCTTGTAGCTTGTGAAATAATTTCTTATGTCATAGAAAATTCCAAGTCATTTATCTTTGTCACTTCATTTCTAAAATTCTAGGAAAAGTTCTCTAACAATGGCGTATTACTATTTTGTATTTTCTCAAAGAACTGTACAACCACCCAGCCTACTGAAAAAATATCAACCACCTTTGAATTATTGAGAATAACTTCAATCATAATAGGATCCCACTTGAATAATTTTGTGCCCATGTTGTAGAGAGTTATTATTGCGAAGATACAACCAATTGCTAGATAAGTCACACTTCTTCGATCCCCGAAGCAATATAATGTAGTTCAATATTACAATTCACTAAAATGATATTCTACATAGTAATCCTTATTCATAAAAGTATGTTTTGTGGAAGCGTGTTGCATGCAATATTCATATTTCTCACTTAAAAATAAAACAATTGTTGTGGAATTATTCTAAAGTATTACTGCAATATTGGCAAGGAATTATCAAATCAAATAACTAATCAACATACATGGAGAACTAATAGCAACAGGAGGTAATGACATGTGGCTTCTAGAATAATGGAGGTAATAATTAAGAAATAATCATGAATTATAGAAAATGATGCGAAAATATGGAAAACTTATTGTATTAACTACCACACGAAATATGATGATATATTTGATTCGTCGTGATATGTCTCGCACGTCTCAAAGTTTTGCAGTGAATGGCAATCAATTTTTTCCCCAAAGGAAGCAGTGACCATCCCGACAATTGTAAGTATCATCAAACATAGGGAATTAAAATAAGAAATAAATAAGGTTTAAAATAAAAAAGGTGAGAATACCTGACCTCCGTGAGAGATGCGTGCATGCAGAGTTTGATGTTGCGGAGTGAAATTCACAAGTATGTAGAGAAAAAATTGAAGCACCACTGAAGAAAAAAGGTTGCCACATGTGGTGTTGAGAAATAAGAAAAGGCCATGAAGCATGGCTAATTGTTGTCGAGAAAAATTACAGCTGATGAAAGAAATGAAATAATTCGTGTGGGTTGTAGAAAAAGTTAGCAGAAGAAGTACTAGCACAGCCACAATTATGTGGCTGATTAATGTCGAAAGGCATATTAAAACGAAATGTGGCCAGCACAGAAATGAAACTAAATGCCTTCAGTACAGAAATGAAACGAAAAGTGGTCAGCACAGAAACGTGGTTACCACTGTGAATATCTTAATATTTTTTAATCAGGTAGACGTGGCAATAAGTTAGTGAACACAGTAATTCTTAAACACGATTAGGTAAATGTAAAAAAGTAAACATATAAACGGATGTCTTTACAACAGCTCGGAAGTTAATGAATGAAATCAGAGCCATTCATTTATTGTGACGACTAAGAATATTCTAAACATATTTAATCTCATCCATAAAAAACGTATTAAGAATTAAAAACCTATTAAATGTGCCCATTATCAATAGGTGTACGCGGCTTAAAAATATCCTACCAAGAAAATAGTCATGAAAGATTGCTGCACAGAATTTATGCATAAAATATGTTTTATTTTTTCACAAAGGGACCCGTTTTCAATTCTCTTTGTGTCCTGTGACATCATTTTTAGTTTTCATTACAAGATTTTATCAATTCATTTCCATGAAAATGTTCTACAATTACTGTTTTCAAAATTTCTCATGGCTTGTAGTGCCATTGCTTGTTTTTTGAGCATGATTTTTTTTTCTTGTAGAATTGGGACTGAGTGAAATCAATGGTTTGAATTCCCTCAACTATATTCATAGAGTGTTATTGGTGCATATTTGAATTGAACTCCTCTTTGGACTGTGGTTTATTGTATAACTTTAATCGATGACAATTTACTAACAATGGAATTCTTTCAACATCAATTGTTCGTAATGTGACTGTACCATTATCAAATACAATTTCCAGCTAATATGGATCAATGTTATTGGTGCATATTTGAATTGAACTCCTCTTTGGACTGTGGTTTATTGTATAACTTTAATCGATGACCATTTACTAACAATGGAATTCTTTCAACATCAATTGTTCGTAATATGACTGTACCATTATCAAATACAATTTCCAGCTAATATGGATCAAGCCATTGTGTTGTTATTTTTTCTTTAAAATCTTGAAATCAAGGATCATATAATAATGTCCAATATCCTGTCTGAAATTTCTTATCATTGATTAAACGATCATGTCATTATATGCATTGGTGTTGCAATGTTTATGCATGGTGCAGATCTTCTTGACAAAACTCATTCAATATGTTAAGTTGTGCAATGTGTTCTTTCTATTCAACAAATATATCAGCACCTAAGTCAATTGTTGTGTAGCGAGTTTTTATTTCAAATTTTATTTGTAGAAGAATTGTTTTTCCATAGACTAACTTGCATGGTGTAAATCTTGTGATGTTTTCCATGTTATTCAATAATACCAAACAACTTCGCAAAGTCTATTTTCCCAATATTTATGGTGGAACCAAATTGCCTTAGTTAAAATATTTTCTTGTTCTTTGTTAGTCACTTCCACCTACCCATTTTCTTGGGTATGATAAGTTGTTGTATTCATATGTTTAATTTTATATAGTTTCATCAGATCTATTGTCAACTTGGAAGTGAATTGAGCTCCTCTATCTGATACAATTTCTTGTGGCATGCCAAATCCAGTGAAGATCTTGTCATAAATAAATTCAACAACTTGCTCCTCTTGAATTTTTTTACGGGGATAGAATTCCACCCACATAGTTAGATAATATGTACATATTTATATGTATTTGAATTGATTATATTATGGATTGATAGGGCCCACAAAATCAATATCCCACTTTTTAAATGGTTCAAGAGAAATTGTGGTTGTAATGGAATTTCTGCAGATTTGTTAGGTTGTCCCATTATTTAAAAATCATAAAATCATCAAACATATGCATGTGAATCTTTGTGAAGAGTTGGCTGATAATAACCATTGGAGAGAAAAATGTTTGTTATTCTTATTGCTACAAAATTCCCTCCACATGGTTCATTATGGAAAGCCCTCAATATCTCATATAATTCATCTTCCCTAACACATCTTCACAATATTTGATCAGGTCCTAAATTGAATAAATAACCTTTGATCCATGTAAAAGTTCCACTTTTTATAACCAAGGCACAATACTCATGATAGGAAAAATGTCAAGGTAATTTTCTAGACACCAAATAATTTGCAATGTCTACAAACTATGGTGCGATCACAAACACAACAAATAGGTGCCCATCAAGAAAGGAATCTTCCATTGGTTCATCCTCTCGATTACCTGGAACTCATGATAACAAATATTCAACCACATTTTTTCAATTAAGCTTATCAAGTATAGTTATGTCAAATTCTCGAAAAAGTAATAACCAAGGAATTATCCTGCCACTCACTACTGGTTTATTCACTAAATATTTAATTGTTGAATGATTTGTGTGCAAAAATGTAGCATACCTAGTAATGTAATGGTGAAACTTATTAGTTTCATATATGACTACTAAAAACTCTTTCTATGTTACAATATAATTCTTCTCATCTTTTGTTAGATTCTTGTTGATATAAGATGTTGCATGCATAGGGAAAAATTCCTTTTGTCCTAACACAACACCTAAACGTTTATCAAAAACATTAGTATAAACATGAAATGGTAACTTCTAGTTAGGTCCTCTCAAAATAGGGGTTGTAACTAATTTTTGTTTTAAGTACTCAAAATGTTGTTTATAAGATTCGCTCTAGATACATTCTACATCTTTTGTAAGCAAACAAAATAATGGAGAGGTGGATTTGCTAAAATTTTGAATAAATCTTCTATAATATCCAACATGGACAAGGAAACTTCTTACCCCGTGGTGCTTTGTTGGTACTGGAATATTTTTAATAAAAACTATATTTGTAAGATCTACTTGAATGCCCTAAGAAGAAATATAACGTCCTAACACAATTCCTTCTCATGTCATTAAAAAACACTTTTCATTGCTCAATGATAGATGATTTTCTACACAGTGTGGAAGGAATTTTTCTAATATATCTAATGCTTCATCAAATTGATTTCCAAAAGTAATGAAATGATCCATAACAATTTCCACTCAATCACATATTAAATCAACAAAAATACTTAAAACAACTCTCTGAAAAGTAATTGGTGCATTACACAACCCAAAGAGAAAAAATCTATAAGAAAAGGTTCCCCAAGGGCATGTGAAAATTGTTTTTTCTTGGTCCTCTGGTGCTATTTGAATTTGGTTATACTCGCTAAAACCATCTAGGAAAGAAAAATATTGTTTTCGAGACAAAGAATCCAAAACTTGGTCAATGAATGGTAAAGGAAAATGATATTTTCTTGTGGATTTGTTAAGTTCCCTATAATAAACACAAATATTACACTTTCCTCCTTTCTTAGGAACTAGAACAAGTGAAAGAACCCACTCACTATCATAAATTGGATAAATGAACATAATTGTCAAGAGTTTTTGCAACTAGTCTTTTACAATATCTTTTAGGACAGGGTGCATTCTTCATTGTGGCTATCGAACAGGTTTCATTACATCTTGAATGTAAATGTTCTGCATACAAATATATGTATAAATACATGCATGTCTTTGTAATCCTAAGCAAATGCTGTAGAATAATTTTGTAGCAATTTCTGCAAAAAAAATTCATTGTTTCAGCAATAGCTGACTGTTTATATTTAGATTTGTTTCCTAGAAAAATATCAATAGTTTTAACCCAACTATTATCATATTATTCTACAAAATATTCATCCAATTATTGAGGAACATTACCATCGCCAAAATTTGTAAGTGACTCATTAAAATCATCAATTTATGCATTACTAATAGAGCTTGTTCCTTCTTTTTTGGAGTGTTGGTCACATTCCCTAATGCCAATAGTTGTTGAATATTTTTTTTGCATAAAATTTAATATCATCCTTTCATCATATGGTTCTTTCAATTTTAGTACTTGTTCAATTGTAAGAATTGGTGTTACATTTTCAGCATAACAGTCACTCCCATTATCAGGTGGAGTCAACAAAGGTTATTTTATTTCCAACAATTTTTTTTTAAGTAAGAAGATATATATTACCTATCATAAGAAAAAATTACAGTGTCGTCTTGAGAATGAGCTTTGGATATGATGATTTTCCCCAAAGGGAAACCAACTCATCTTGACACTCTGACTATAAAAATCAATGATAATTAAACATATTTTCATGAATCGCCCCCTAAGGAAATCGATTGGGCTGATCCATGCATGCATATTGTAGACCAAAGAAGGTTATACTATGAACCAGAAAATGCCTATCATCTGACAAACCCACAAAACAGATAGTACTATACTCCAACAACCTAAATATAACCTTGTAGAAAAAACTGACAATTGTCAAAATAAAACAAGCATGTTGACACCTGTATGCCTGCTGACTATCATGGTGTCTAGTGTGCTTGCATTTCCTTAGCTTCCGCTGCGTGTGTGTCTCGCATGGTGTCTCTCTTTTCATCGACCTCCTTTTTACATGTATCCATGTCTCGTTCATCCTCCCCCTGGAATTCTAGAGCTAAAAACACGCTTGGAGATGTGGGGGCATTAGTGCCCAAATATGGTGAATGGAGGGAGCAGATCAGGGTCAGGAACATAGATTCAATTTTCTATGCACGTTAATCTAGGTGTTCCAGCTGAAAACGGTGGTCATCGATGTCCTTACAAACTGCGAAGAACAAATATTGGAGAATTGATATTGAATCTCAGAGTCGTGGGAACGAAGCACAATCTGGCTAGAGTAGAGCTTGGCCTTGAGACAGTTCCAATTGAAGTTCTTATGTTTAAGCATTGAATTCCTCTAGCGAAGGCACAAAATATGGCGATGGGGGTGGCGAAGGGGGTGGTGAGGGAGTGAAGGGTGTGTCTGTGCTGGCTTTGAGGTTGAGGCCAGGTCTGGGAGAGGTCTAGGAGCGTAGCCGAGAGAATTCCCATGAATTTCAAACCATTCAACTCGGAAATCCCATGGCGAGGACAGAGGTGGAAGGCCACATTGGTTTGGTGAGGAATGAGTGCATGATGGAGGTGAGGAGATAAGAATAGGAGAAAAGGTGGGAGAGTTCTTGCTGACCATGGATGCTCTGTTTCGGTACTAGAGGGAACCTCTCTTCGGCTTCCCACGAAGGCAAGGAATAGCCTGACGAACTTGAGGGTGAGGTAGAGATTTGAACAGGAAGAACTAGGTAGGCATCATGGATAATGATAGAGTGCAAGAATTGCTGGAAAGATATGGCAATAGATACCAACTGGGGGGATGGGAGTCGTCATAAGAGGGAGAATGGAGAGTAAATGCACACAAGCGTAGGAGGATCAGATAGTGTACCAACGCCATATCCATGACTGGATCCATATCTAAGTGCACTGAAGCATTTAGTTGAGAGTGTAGTGAAATGGATAATTGTAGAGTTCATAAGGTGGTAATAAAGGCTGAAGGGAGAAGTAGGCGTCGTGATGTGGCTCGAGGAAAGGTGGCGGCCTCTGAGTTCTTGGTTGGATGTTTGGAGCACTCTGACACCCAATCCGGGGGATATCTATGTTGAGAGCCTTAGCTATGCAATCCTGGAGGAGGGGTTGATCTCTGTGGGTGGGGGACATATAGAGGATATCTAGTCCTTCTAAAGCCACCCCAAAATTAGCCAGTTTTTTTGTTACCTAGTTGTATTTCCTTCTCACATGCGAATGAATGAGCACCAAGTGAGGAGAAATGAGAGCTGCAATGGCACTAAGTCCAGTGGTAAGTCGCCATCAAGGGGAGATGTTGTCCGAATGCGCTCCATTGAGTATCCTTGCGAAAATGATTAGAGTAATTTGAGAATCCCCCTCGATGATCAGATTGTTGTGCCCATTGTCTTGAGCAAGTTGTAGGCCTTTGATTAGACCCCAGATCTCAGTTGTGTTGTTTTTGTTATGTCTAATGCCACTGGTTGTGATGAGCATTATTCTTCCTTGAATCTTATGAAGAACCACCTCGAAGCCCACAGGGCCTGGACTACCTTTGGAAGCTCCATCAAAGTTTAATTTGATGAATCCTGGAGCTAGAGGAGACCAATGTCAAGGGATTCCTTTGACTTACATGACAATTACCATGCTCATCAACATGACAATTACCATGCTCATCAACAACCACAAAATATTTATTAATAAATTCCATAGGCTCATGAAATTTGGATTATCTAGTAACATCTTTTGGGATAAAGGCTTTGATGTGTTCTCCCTTCTTTTTCTAAATCTAACAATTTATACAATCCATGTGGTTTCTGATCCACTCTACTGCTTCAATATAGGGAAGCATTGTTTCCTTTTTCACGATCGAGTGTAACTTGGATTGCCTAATGTTTTGAAATACCTCATCATCCACAAATTTGATATGAAGGTCACTATGTGGTGTTTAGTTTTATTAATTTGTATCTTTAAACTTGATAAAAAGGCCATTCCACAGGAGGATATGTACTTGTGTGTCAGTGCTTCTAGTACTGGGATCTGTGTCTCCATACAAAGGTACCTATGTTGATAGTTTCATTAGTGGTAAAATGATGAGTGACTATGCTCCGTTTTTAGTCTATGGTTCCCCTCCTTCAGCTAGTGCTAAGCTAGACCCCTGTTCTAGTTCTTTGTCCTTGGTTATTTCGAAGATTTATGAACTAGACTTCCTCGGAGCCATTTTACCTACAACCATAAAAAATTTAGGAACTTGAGTTGGGATTTGTTATCCAAGAATTGATTAGGAAAAGGAGAAGGATGAAACTGTGGATTTTACTCGACCTTACAATTAATTGATAACAATACCAACATAACTAGTGTCACTTACCAAAAATAAGATAGAAAACTGAACTTTGTTTGTTGTGGAGGATAATTGGTTTCACAATACTTCCAAGTCACAAAGGAGAATTCTTATTATCATTGAGAAAATGAAATAAGTTCACTACTTGATTAGGTTTCTATGATATGAGATACATATCCAAGACTTAAAAAGAAATCAAATAGCATGACGATAGGATTTTGCAAATCTTGTTGTGTTAAATGTTATCCCATTGGCAATTAATGCTTGATCTAATGAGGAGGGGTACCTTTTTTTTTTAGCACTTTTGAACAATGTTAATTGGTGTCCTTTGTTGTATTCATAGTAATTGGGTGAAAGGTATGGATTATGGTTATTTTTTGAACATTTTTATGTGAACCCTGAAAGCATATTTTGGAAATATTCTTGCTAATAGGTCGATGCACTTTCCCAAGTCTATCGATGTTTGACAGAAACCTCAACTCAGAAGTTCATTGGAATCGGAAAATAGATCTAACGTATGTGACTCATTGGTATAGAAATAAACCATGATTGTCGATTATCAATGTTGGGAGAAAAGATTAAATTATTGACAAGTTATTGGTGCTTCTTTTCTTTTTTTTTAAATAAATTTTGTGAAGAATTAATTGTCCATATAGATAATGACGTGGTAGGTGATGTTGCAGGTACAAGTAGCAAGGGTTAATTATATATGATGATGTGGACCTATATGATTGGTGATGTAGATTTCTATAGTCACCAAGTTGGATAGGATTCATGTGGAAGGATTAACGGTTAAACTCATTCTTGATTAGATGGACAGGATGTGCCATCAACACTTAGTAAGGTTTTACTCTTTAAATGGTTCATCTGTATCTGAAAAAACATTTAACCTTTTCACTTTCATAATCATAATATTTTTTTGATGCCTAATGGCTTATGAGTGAACGGTAGAATCCTTAACTGTATTTCTTTCAAAATCATATGATTTCCACAGATATCGAGTAGCTTATGAAAGATCGGCATAATTATTAACATTTTTATTTCAACACTCGCTTGACTTCCCTCGATGTCTTGTGATTCATCCGTACTTTCTCACAAGGTTTTGGATAAATTGTTAACCTGTTCTTTTGGTCTGAGCCTCGATGGATTCATCCACGCTTTAGATAAAATTTGTATTTTCGTTTTTTTTTCATTCTTTCCTTTTCGTATGCAAAACATGAGAGTTTTTTTTGGCTTTCCTTGAGATTTGAATTTGAAGTAAACAAGAGAAAAAAATCCATTGACTTAAAGAAAACAAATATCCATCCTATGAAAAACAAAACAATAACATATAGAATGGTTAAAAGAAAGCGGTAACCTAAAACTGAAATTTTTCAAAAGAGTGTGCAGTGTAATCAATAGATTGTTGAAGTCTATCCCAGCCACCTTGTCCTCTTGGTTGAAACCTATTCTACTAGTCCTACCTCTCTAGGTGGACTATCTTATTATGCATAGCCTAGTTCTATTGTTGGATGGTTTCATTCTATTCGAAAAAGTTAGCCACCATTCTCTTCATGGAAAAGGTTAACATCTCATTCTTAGAACTATTTGTGAACTATTTGTGTTGACGACATTTTTGTAAGGCTCAACCTTAGTCCTCGAGGAGCTATCTTAGTTGGGTTTTCTAGAGGTAGAAAAAATTATCTCAACTTTGGTGGCAACTTGTTGGGTCTAGGGATATTGTTGATATTGTTGTCTCGGATGAAAGATAGGTCCCCATCAAATGAATTGAGATAGTAGATGAGAATGACGTGCTCTTTGGCCTTGATTTTCTAATTCAACTTTTGGATAATATGGATGAATTTGTTGTTGAATATTTCCATGGTTTCATTCTCATTCTTCTTAGTTGTAGTGAGAGAAGCCAAGAGATATATGTTTTCCTTGTTCTCACCCTATCTATAAAAAATTAAATTATGTAGCTTATTCACATTACTAATGCTATTGACAGAAAAAGCTATGAACTAGTTTGGGGCACCATATTCTAAGGATAAGGAAAATAATTTCATCTTGACATCCCCATGTCTTGCACCATACTTGACAGTCAAGGTTTTGAACTTTTTCCAGTGATCGAATTGTCGACACAATGTTGTTTCCTTGAAAACTTGGCAATTTTCAACACACCATCGTTTCCTTTAAAACTTGGAAATTTCTCAATGGCCTTCTCGGGAATATCATGGGGATAGCCTTAAATTTTGGTAAATTTGAAAGGCCTATTCATCTCATCAATCCAATCACCCAATGATTACTTGAGTTGATTGAACACCAACACTTTCAAAATGGTATCAGATATTTGTTTCCTTGAAAACTTGGCAATTTCCAACACACCATCATTTCCTTTAAAACTTGGCAATTTCTCAATGGAATTCTTGGGAATGTCATGGGGATATCCTTAAATGTTGGTAAAGTTGTAAATTTGAAATGCCTATTCATCTCATCAATCGAATCACCCAATGATTACTTTTGATTGAACACTAGAACTTTCAAAAAGGTATCAGATATCCTGAACAATTGGAGAGTCTATGTAGTCTTGAAAAATGGAAGCTTCCTTGACCTTACAAATTCTATCATGAAGGCACTTCTTAGGTTTTTGGATCAAAGGAAGGGTTCTTTGAGACAAATCCCTAGTGGAGTATCTCTTCAACACTGTTTGGGATGTGAAGTTGCTAGAGGAGCTTATCCAAAATTCATCAAAATGAATCCAAAAGATCCTAACTCACGGAGTGTACTTTGTCCTCAACAATGGCTCCAAAATATTTCTTCTCAAACTCAAGTCCAGGGATCCAAAATCTTTCTTCTCAAACTCATGCCCAGGGAAAGTCATGGGATGTTAAGATGAGCTTGAGGAAATGAAACAAAAAAGTTGTCCACTGTCACTTTAGCGACCTTGCTTCTACTCTTCCAGGCTAGGGTATTTAACCTACAGAGGGTTTTCCTATATAGCCAACTAAATCCTATCGTTTCAAGTAAGGTAGATATGGTCAATTAGACTAATTTGACTTATCAAAAGGATGGCTTTCAAAGTGAATTAAATAAAGGAACATCCAACATGAAAAGAGTAACATACTCAAGGCACAAGAACAGTTGTAATGTCTAACATCTCAAACTTAAACCATTTTTCATAATAACCAATAACAATGAATAAGAAATGACGGGTGATTAGATATATTCAATGAGAATCCAAGTTAAATCATGTGCATAGTACTCTTCATGCAACCATTTATTTAAACATTAAATTTGTGTGTGCTCATGACAAGCAATGCTCGATAAAAATGTGGTGCACACTACCAATGCATCACACTTTGTACCATTCAATGTTACCATGCAAACATTCGATGTAGATTTTGTCAAGTATAAGTATATGATTTCTAAGCAACAAAAGAATTATTATAATTGCATAAATCAATGAATTTATGACTCTTCAAACCATCTGGTATGTAAAGAACAATTGTTGCTATAAAATAATCTTAAAATACTACCAAAACAACAAATTTATCATCATTATTTACCATTCAAATATTCTACTTGTCATACATGAATATTAGTGCTATAGTAGACTTCTGTTAAGAACCAAATATCAATATAGCATAGAAAAACCTCAAAAAAAGTACTCAATGCCTTGAAAAAGAGATAATTTATGATAATAAGCCTCTTCGAGGGGG
>JZKD02S0821826.1:0-10899 GCA_000966675.3 Picea glauca
GTGAGGTATTGTAATGTATAAATAAAGGTCAGGAGGACCTGGGTCGGGTGGGTATGATATTGTTGTTGATCTAGCTCTATTATTGTATGGTGAGAGAGAAGTGTTGGGAGAGAGAGCCTTCTGGTATTATAAGATCTTCAGCTATGTGTGAAGGTCAAGTCCTTTAGTTGGGTTCATATGAAGGGGATAGAAAGAGAGAGAAGAAAGAATATCTACTAGCTGAGAGTGCAGACTAGAACTGTATGTTTTACTTGAATAAATCATAAGCACAGTTCTATGGACATAGCCCTAGAGAGAGGGTGAACCACACATATATTTCATTGTGTGTATGATTGATGTTATTTTCATTACTTTATTAGATCATATCTATATCTTTGCAGGATAGATCTAGCCTAATAAGTGATATATGCATTTTGTGTTGTTGTTGTACTAACTCCACTTGATATTCCCTTGGTTGTAGACATCTATGTCCTGCAATCCCCTCATAGCTACTTCAAGTGAGACTGCATCTACTTCACAGGTGTTGCCAGAAGGGCCAATAGCTAGGGCTTGTTGGTGGAGCTGAACCCTGGGTCTGCCCCTATTCCAACAACATGCTCCATAATTTGCCCTCCATGCTTTCTCTAGCTCTAATATCTTGTTCCTTTCTCTTTACTTATTGTTTTGGACACACTGAACACACTAAGAGGGGCATGAATCAATGTGAGGCTCTTTTTACACTTGTTTACAAAACACCTTAGTTAGAAATCACCATTTACTCGTTATTCATTACTTCCATTCACAACTAGTTATTTGCATGTAAACATATCTCAACAACATATATCATCGATAAACCATCACCATAAAGAACACAAGGAACACGCGATATATATGTAAGTTTCTTTTGTATTACGGACTAGAATCCTTGGGGTTTATCAACACCAACTGAAATAGCACCAACTCAAAGAGAGCACCAAATCTCATTGCAAAACCCAACCTACATATCTCAGCACCAATTGAGAAGAGGAATCCAATGCTCAAGTATAAGACCCACCTTGTAGACATAATCCAATCTATCAACAGGTATGTGACCTGACTATACTGTAGCACACATATGTACATGACCTACCTATACTATAGCATGTGGATGTACATGTCCTTCTCTCTATCAGCTTGCGTACACCTTCAGAAAACTAGGGTTTCTGAAACTTCACAACTTCTGCCCTTCAGATCCTTGCTTCCTCTTTCACATCCTCCAGACATTGCTACTGCAACCTGCCTATCAGTACCCAGTCTGTACCATCACCAACCACAAATATATCTATACCATCCATTAAGCTATGCATGTTCCTCATGCATACACCATCACAGATGATAGATATATCTTGATCATATCATAACTGAACTACTCAACCAACCAACTATCATATTCAAACATCAATACAACCATACAAAGAATGCTTCAAGCATTCACCATACCATGATCATGTCTAAACATCAAGATAATATGTACCCATACCAGAACCTCTGTAGCAGATATGAACTTGTAGAATGATGATATGGAACTTGCTTCAGACTTCAGGAACCTGACACCAACACTTAAGATTTTCATGCCCTTTTCCCAACTTTATATGCCCTAATCTCCTTCAGCTCACGTACATATGCCCCCTGGCTGTACTACTTCATAAAACTAGGGTTTTCTGAACCTATGAAAATTTCAAGGTCAAACCTCAGACTTACGAAACTTCTGATGCATCCATGAATACCTGCAATGAATCTTTCACCAAAATAGATCTTCAATATTCTCAAGAGATTCACACTCATAAGAGACCCTTACTCTCTTAATTATACTTCTCCAAGTAGCTTCCTCTAGGGGTTATCATCTAACCAACTCTAACCAACTTCCTTCTTTTGGGGTTTCTAACCACTTGTCCACTTACAACCACTTTATTCACAAATAGTAAACTCTCCACTTCTAGTTGCAACTAATTTATTTTTAATTTGCAACCACTTAACATATGACTAACCACTTTGACTGGTCAACTTCTTCTAGGAGATTCTAGAATAATTTGACTTCTTTGACCTTCTAGGTGCTTCTAGGTAACTCATGAGGGTTTTCCAACTTTACAAGGTCATAACTCTATAAACGTGAGGAGTTATGTGACTTTCCACATATCACCGGAAATGGCATGAAAAACACTATCCATTTAGAATAGTATTACTTGCAAATTCATTGATCTTCATTTCATTATTACACAATCAACCTTGGGTTCCTTAACCACACATCTAGGATTAATCAACCACTTAACCATTTGGACTTCGCAAAGATTCTTCCTATGAGGGATTTCATTATAGGGGGACCACTTTGAAGTTCATCCATTGGTACTTCCTGTCAGCCATGACATGACATCAATGATACAACTTCTTCCTATCAACCAACACATCACTATGACACCACTTGACATCAATTACATCAATCCTTTGACATCAAATACATCAATGACAACATAATCCATCAATCAATATATAAATGATACTATGACAAGACATCAAACCTTTGACATCAGTCCTTTGACATCAATGACAACATGATACAACATGTTGTTCATCCATAAACATGACTGTTTAAAACTGTTGTAATTCCCCATATGGATTTTTCTCCTTTGGCTTGCTTGCTTGACTTACACACTTCCCCAAACTAATTGTACTTAACCCCCATGCTCCCAATAACTATGGGATGTGACTTCTCATACCCACTCTCTTACATGCATTCAATGATTGTCTTTGGGAACACTCAATAACAAAATATAAGGCTCATATACCAATAGAAAATTTAGGAAGTGGGTTGAATTAATAGACATGGGTAATTCCCCCTTGGACCCCTCTTAGACGTTCTCTTAGACCCTCTCCTATATTGTGGATTAATTCATCCCCCATCTCTTTCCATGTCCCCTTAGCAACTAACATCACATTTTATTATTAAAATTTAGAAAGACATTCTACATATTACATCACTTGGTCATAGCCACACATTATATCTACATTAAGCATTAATTAAACTGGGTATTACAGTGAGGATGTCATATTCCCCTCCCCTACAATTATGCATCATCCTCGGTGCACACTATTCCTATATACATATATATAAAAATTTACATCACAATGCTTAATAAAATAAGATTTTGCAATTTTACAACTCCAACAACAGTTCCAACCAAAATCTCATGTTCCTCTCAACCCACTGACCCAAGGAATTTACCCCATTCACTGCTCTCATTCCATCAGGCTATACCATTCTTTTATAAGGGCCCTATCGTAGGTTGGCTAGGACTCTGAGATGTAGTTCTAAAACTCTAGTTGCTCAAAATGGAGTCTTGCATTCTTATATTTTGTTTTCTTCAAAATTGAAAAAAGTTTGCGAGTATTCATGCCACATGTTTTCTTCGTTCTCCCATGTTGCGTCTTCAGGACCATAGCAGGTCCATTGAACCTTTACCAACTCTATGGCTTTGTTCTTGACCACTTTGACTTTCCTGTCTAGGATGCGTACTAGTTCCACCTGTAAATTCCCGTCATGTTCCACCTAGATCATGGTCCAATCAATAATGTGGTTATGGCTAGACACATATTTATTTAATAATGACACATGAAATACACTATGCACTCTCATGGATATAGACAATTCTAGCATGTATGCAGTTGGCCCTATCTTTTCTAAGATCTCAAAATTTCCACAATATCTTGCTTCCAACTTTGGGAAACTTCCTAATCTTAGNGTTATCATCTAACCAACTCTAACCAACTTCCTTCTTTTGGGTTTTCTAACCACTTGTCCACTTACAACCACTTTATTCACAAATAGTAAACTCTCCACTTCTAGTTGCAACTAATTTATTTTTAATTTGCAACCACTTAACTGATGACTAACCACTTTGACTGGTCAACTTCTTCTAGGAGATTCTAGAATAATTTGACTTCTTTGACCTTCTAGGTGCTTCTAGGTAACTCATGAGGGTTTTCCAACTTCACAAGGTCATAACTCTATAAACGTGAGGAGTTATGTGACTTTCCACATATCACCGGAAATGGCATGAAAAACACTATCCATCTAGAATAGTCTTACTTGCAAATTCATTGATATTCATTTCATTATTACACAATCAACCTTGGGTTCCTTAACCACACATCTAGGATTAATCAACCACTTAACCATTTGGACTTCGCAAAGATTCTTCCTATGAGGGATTTCACTATAGGGGGACCACTTTGAAGTTCATCCATTTGGTACTTCCTATCAGCCATGACATGACATCAATGATACAACTTCTTCCTATTAACCAACACATCACTATGACACCACTTGACATCAATTACATCAATCCTTTGACATCAAATACATCAATGACAACATAATCCATCAATCAATATCTAAATGATACTATGACAAGACATCAAACCTTTGACATCAATGACAACATGATACAACATGTTGTTCATCCATAAACATGAATGTTTAAAACTGTTGTAATTCCCCATATGGATTTTTCTCCTTTGGCTTGCTTGCTTGACTTACACACTTCCCCAAACTAATTGTACTTAACCCCCATGCTCCCAATAACTATGGGATGTGACTTCTCATACCCACTCTCTTACATGCATTCAATGATTGTCTTTGGGAACACTCAATAACAAAATATAAGGCTCATATACCAATAGAAAATTTAGGAAGTGGGTTGAATTAATAGACATGAGTAATTCCCCCTTGGACACCTCTTAGATGTTCTCGTAGACCCTCTCCTATCTTGTGGATTAATTCATCCCCCATCTCTTTCCATGTCCCCTTAGCAACTAACATCACATTTTATTATTAAAATTTAGAAAGACATTCTACATATTACATCGCTTGGTCATAGCCACACATTATATCTACATTAAGCATTAATTAAACTCGGTATTACAACAAGGATGTCATATTCTCCTCCCCTACAATTATGCATCATCCTCGGTGCACACTATTCCTATATACATATATATACAAATTTACATCACAATGCTTAAAGAAATAAGATTTTGCAATTTTACAACTCCAACAACAGTTCCAACCAAAATCTCATGTTCCTCTCAACCCACTGACCCAAGGAATTTACCCCATTCACTGCTCTCATTCCATCAGGCTATACCATTCTTTTATAAGGGCCCTATCGTAGGTTGGCTAGGACTCTGAGATGTAGTTCTAAAACTCTAGTTGCTCAAAATGGAGTCTTGCATTCTTATATTTTGTTTTCTTCAAAATTGAAAAAAGTTTGCGAGTATTCATGCCACATGTTTTCTTCGTTCTCCCATGTTGCGTCTTCAGGACCATAGCAGGTCCATTGAACCTTTACCAACTCTATGGCTTTGTTCTTGACCACTTTGACTTTCCTGTCTAGGATGCGTACTAGTTCCACCTGTAAATTCCCGTCATGTTCCACCTAGATCATGGTCCAATCAATAATGTGGTTATGGCTAGACACATATTTATTTAATAATGACACATGAAATACACTATGCACTCTCATGGATATAGACAATTCTAGCATGTATGCAGTTGGCCCTATCTTTTCTAAGATCTCAAAATTTCCACAATATCTTGCTTCCAACTTTGGGAAACTTCCTAATCTTAGCAGACTTCTTTTCTCCTTTACTTTTAAAAACACATGTTCACCCACTTTGAAATCTCTAAAAAATGTATTCTTGTCTGCATAACTTTATTGCCTGTCTCGTACAACCTTTAAATTCTGCTTGATATTTTCCATTTTCTCTTCCATTTCCTTCGACAAATATGGTCCAATAATTGCTCTGTTTATTGGATTATCCCAACTCACTAGTGTGTTACACTTCCTTCCATACATTGCTTCAAATGGACTCATTTTCAATGAGGCTTGATACCCATTATTGTAATAAAATTCAACTAAATGAATATAATATTCCCACTTTGATGGTTGGTCAATCACATACATTCTGAACATATCTTCAATTATTCTATTAGTCCTCTATGTTTTCCCATATGACTCTGGGTGATATGATGTACCGAGATTTATATTTGTCCCTAATCCTTTCAAAAAAACTTTCCAAAAAATGGATGTAAACTTGGGATCTTTGTCTGAAACTATTTCCTTAAGCACTCATGTAACCTAGCAACTTATTTCATGTAGATCTCTGCAATATTTTTTACCTTGTGTGTATTCTTCACTGGAATACAATGTGTTTCCTTAGTCAATTTTTCCACCACTACCATGATGGAATCATGATGCTTCACTTTTTTGGGACGCTTTGTAATAAAATCCATTGTGACTACTTCCCACTTCCATTCTGAAATGTGCAATGGCTTCAACAACCCTACTAGATCTCTATGTTCATTATTCACTTTCTGGCATTCTAGGCATATGACTACATAATTAGCTACTTCTTTGTTCATTCTTGGCCAAAAGTATTGGCTTCTTACAACTGCAATTGACTTTTGATATATTGGGTGCCCATCATATGACACATCTACATTTCCCTCATCATTGTATTCTGCATCTCATTGGAATTCGACACATATACTTTTCCTTTGTACATGAGAATTCCATATTCTTTCAACTCATAATATTTAAATTTAGGTTGTAAATTGCCTTGTTGTAATGTTTCTTTTATTTTTATATATTGTTGATCTAAATTTGCAACTGTAACAATTTCATCTTTCATATCAATCCTGTACATGCTATTGGATGTAGAATGCATTTCATGAGCTCCCTTGTTGAGTGCATCAACCACTTGATTTCCCTTTCCTTTTATATGCTTAATTTCAAAGTCATATTCACTCATAACTTCAATCCATCTAGTTTGTCTGACATTTAATGTTGGTTGTCCAAACAAATGTTTTAGACCACAACGGTCTATCCTTAGCTCAAATTTTCTCCCCATGAGGTAATGTCTCCACATTTTTTATGCATGTACAATTGCTTCTAACTCCAAGTCATGTGTAGAATAATTCCTCTCATGATATTTTAATTTTCTAGACTCATAGCATACCACATGATCTTTTTGTGTGAGGACTCCACCAATCCCTTCCTTGCATGCATNGCACTCTCATGGATATAGACAATTCTAGCATGTATGCAGTTGGCCCTATCTTTTCTAAGATCTCAAAATTTCCACAATATCTTGCTTCCAACTTTGGGAAACTTCCTAATCTTAGTAGACTTCTTTTCTCCTTTACTTTTAAAAACACATGTTCACCCACTTTGAAATCTCTAAAAATGTATTCTTGTCTGCATAACTTTATTGCCTGTCTCATACAACCTTTAAATTATGCTTGATATTTCCATTTTCTCTTCCATTTCCTTCAACAAATATGGTCCAATAATTGCTTTGTCTATTGGATTATCCCAACTCACTAGTGTGTTACACTTCCTTCCATACAATGCTTCAAATGGACTCATTTTCAATGAGGCTTGATACCCATTATTGTAATAAAATTCAACTAAATGAATATAATCTTCCCACTTTGATGGTTGGTCCATCACATACATTTTGAACATATCTTCAATTATTCTATTAGTCCTATATGTTTTCCCATCTGACTCCGGGTGATATGATGTACCGAGATTTATATTTGTCCCTAATCCTTTCAAAAAAAAATTCCAAAAAATGGTTGTAAACTTGGGATCTTTGTCTAAAACTATTTCCTTAGGCACTCATGTAACCTAGCAACTTCTTTCATGTAGATCTCTGCAATATTTTTTTACCTTGTGTGTATTCTTCATTGGAATACAATTTGTTTCCTTAGTCAATTTTTCCACCACTACCATGATGGAATCATGATGCTTCACTGTTTTGGGAAGCTTTGTAATAAAATCCATTGTGACTACTTCCCACTTCCATTCTGAAATGTGCAATGGCTTCAACAACCCTACTAGCTCTCTATGTTCATTATTCACTTTCTGGCATTCTAGGCATATGACTACATAATTAACTACTTCTTTGTTCATTCTTGGCCAAAAGTATTGGCTTCTTACAACTGCAATTGACTTTTGATATCTTGGGTGCCCATCATATGACACATCTGCATTTCCCTCATCATTGTATTCTACATCTCATTGGAATTCGACACATACACTTTTCCTTTGTACATGACAATTCCATATTCTTTCAACTCATAATATTTAAATTTAGGTTGTAAATTGCCTTGTTGTAATGTTTCTTTTATTTTTATATATTGTTGATCTAAATTTGCAACTGTAACAATTTCATCTTTCATATCAATCCTGTACATGCTATTGGATGTAGAATGCATTTCATGAGCTCCCTTGTTGAGTGCATCAACCACTTGATTTCCCTTTCCTTTTATATGCTTAATTTCAAAGTCATATTCACTCATAACTTCAATCCATCTAGTTTGTCTGACATTTAATGTTGGTTGTCCAAACAAATGTTTTAGACCACAACGGTCTATCCTTAGCTCAAATTTTCTCCCCATGAGGTAATGTCTCCACATTTTTTATGCATGTACAATTGCTTCTAACTCCAAGTCATGTGTAGAATAATTCCTCTCATGATATTTTAATTTTCTAGACTCATAGCATACCACATGATCTTTTTGTGTGAGGACTCCACCAATCCCTTCCTTGCATGCATTGGTGCACACAACACATCCTTCTTCTAGATATGCAATCTTCAATATTGGTACACTTGCCAATATGTATTTCAGTTGCTGAAAACTCTCTTCACACTTGGAAGTCTAATCAAATTTCACTCCCTTCTTTTGCAAAGAAGTGATTGGGATTGTTGTTACAGGAAAATCCCCCTGAGGACTAGTGAATTCCCTCTTGGATCCTATACCCCTATGACCAAAACAAAAAGTTGCTAACTTTGATCACTGACATTCCTTTAAACCTAGCTAAGCTAATCTATAGAGAAGAGGAAAAATATATGAGTACCTTTTTACGATGTTTGTCCTCGTCTAGTCCAAGTTGAGCTTTGATCCCTAAGCTCTTCAACAAGTCCTTCAATCCAATAAAAATCAAAGACAAAGCACACTTCCTATTCTAACATGATTATTTCAACACTAGATCTATCCATTAAAGACAAGTTCATGCAGATGTACACAATCTTGAAGGAAACAGGCCAAGCACATGTATTAATGAGAACACAATAAGGTGCTTACAAGTGTAGATGCAGATGTAGTAGCCTCATCCAACTCTTCTTGTCCAACCCCTTGCTCAAATGATCCACAATCAAAATGACTATGCTTTCACTAATTATTCTCTCTTATGAGATCATAAGTTTGATACCTTCAATGTCTCTCCCTTTCACCTTGAGGAGGCCTCCTTATATAGTCTTTGAGAGGCCCAACCACCTTAGAGATTCTTGGGATAGGTTGAGGATCTTTCTCCATCAGTTGTGGATACCCTTTGTTTTTTGTAGGAACGAACCTACTGGAGACACCAATCCCAAGAATATTTTGTGTTTATAGGCACCAACTATTGGGCCCTTCATTTTTGGATATATCGAAGTTTTGGGGAAAGTGAAAAATGCTAGCTGGAAGATGAAGAAGCAACAAAAAATGGTTAGAAGAACATAAATCTGACTGAAATTATAACAGTAGCAGAAAAATCCAAAAATGACATGCGCTAGCTGGACAAGCAGTGAAAAAGGAAAATAGCATTGAGTGCATGCAAAGAAAATAGAGGAATAAAGAATCCAAGAAATGACCAAGCGAAAAAAATAAATATGGAGCCATGTAACAGGAAAGGATTGGTCTTAGTCTTGGTTGGTCATAATAATTGTTGATCATGTTTATTGTTGTCAATATAATTTTTAAGTAGAGAATCTTGGTCCTATATCTACTGTAATGGTCTCTATTGATATTCATGTTGCATTCACAACACGATTTTGAGTCTTTAATGGGTCATGTTGAGTCTTATTTTGCTACGTAAGAGAATGTGATGGAGACCTCTGATATATGTTGATCTTGGAATGATTGGAGCTACTGATATAAAGAAGTTTTTTGGCCCTAAAATTTCTTGCTATTGTGATCTAATATGATGTGCATGAATAGGCAGTTATGTCACACAATTGCTTCTTTATTGAATGGTTAATTATTCAATTATTGTTTACGGATGTCTTTGGGATCTGTTTCACGTCTCTAATTAATGTTAACATAAATATGATGTTGCATACTCTCTAACTCACTTCATCTTCCAAGTCTTGGCTGCACCTCGAGTGAGACTTCTTTCCCTCACTGAAGGATGAATATGTCAACGCATCTAGACTACAACGGTACCTTTTTTTAGAAACCTTAGAGAACCTTG
This sequence comes from Picea glauca, assembly GCA_000966675.3. Taxonomy (NCBI): domain Eukaryota; kingdom Viridiplantae; phylum Streptophyta; class Pinopsida; order Pinales; family Pinaceae; genus Picea; species Picea glauca. The sequence continues at coordinate 10,314 of JZKD02S0821826.1, forward strand.
GTCTCAATCTTACTCCAACAAATGGTTTCATTGCTGAGACTTGAGCTTTAAAGTGGATTTTCAGAGGATGCCTCATCAGATTTACAAGTTTGATGTTGCGAATTGGTGGAAAAAAATGTGCAACACATATATCTAGCAAGAAGTAGCATTGTGGCACAAAATCCTTAAGGTTGTGAGAAGAATTATCTTCTATTCAAAACCTATGAGTGACCAGTACAAGATATTTTGGATCAGATTCCCTAAAGAGGTATTTCAGTGGTTAGAGAAGCTAGAAGAAGCACCAGAATACAAAGATCGAGTCAAAAGGTGATATAACTAGACCATTGATGGTTTGGTGGCTCTGCATTGGTTGGATCATCATATCTCTTGTGATGTGGATTTTTGGGTGTAGACTGTTCTAGAGGGTTACATTATCAAATTTGCTGCAGAAAAAAAACCAATATTTTTCCAAAGGAGAAGTCATATTTAAAGAAGGAGTCAGAGGAGTATTGTTGTGGGAAATCCCCTTGTGGATCAAGGTTTTATTAGTAGAAGAAGGGAAGTTGCATGTTCCTTAGGGTGATATGGAAGTGTAAACCACCACGCT
>JZKD02S0821837.1:0-14442 GCA_000966675.3 Picea glauca
GCTTGTTTTCAAGTGAATTTTGAAGAATTACTCAGCATGGCTTTGGCTAGGAAGAGGCATGAGTTGGCCTGATGCCAGGTAAACCTGTATGGTGCATTTTAGGGTTATAACAAGTAGTCGACCTGATTATGTTGATACTGAGAGGGGGGTGAATCAATATCAAGTAAAAAAAAAAAATCAACTTATACTTCAACCAGATTATATATTCAATTATATCCAATGAGAAATAAACAATAGTATAAGAGTTACACCAATACACTACAATACACCATGCACAATACATGAGAAAAAACCAATAGTTATTGTTCAATGGAAGTAATGACTTTCAAAGGTATCTACAACTTCCAAATATAAAGGGAGGGATAAACCTCCAAAACAAAGATAAAATCCTCCAATATCAAGAGAGGGTTTAGCTTTCCATCCTTTCCCCTTCCTTCCTCTCAAGAATATATGAGAGATAATAAAACTTTACATTAAATTATCACCATCAGCCAACCATCACATAGAACCTGGTAATGCTTCGTGAGACTTCTTCAACTTCTACAATTGTTCATTTCTTGGAATAATATGATCCTATACATACTATTAATCAACGTATTCTCTAAAACTCCTCCAAGTTTCACTCCTTGAATCCTCCCAAAAAAAGGAGTTATAGATAAAATGGTAGACCTTATTCAATTCTGGTTTATTCAAGAGACTGAACTTGTACAGAATGCCCCGTGCTCAATATTTAACATCAGATTCTGAAATTTGCACACAAGAAACTACATATTGTACTCTTTCCAATGCAATTTGTGTCACTTCATTTGGATTCTATATGAAGAGGTTATGACTATTTTACCTAGAACACTTGTTTATGACTAGCTTCAGGACTAGTCAAAACCCTATCTTCCACAAAATTTATCTCCAAACTTGTAGTGAATAAAGAGATGATTTTTTAACCATAGATATCTAGATATGTCTTCTCAATAAACTCCAAATTTCACCATATGAATCATTGAAAAACAAATTTATAGCGAAGTGGTAAAATGACCTGTAAATAACATACCTTAGAACACATCACTAAGAGACTTCATCCTCCCTTGAAATTCGACCTTCTTTACTTCAAATTTCCTCTGAAATTCGACTTATATCTCCTTGTTCACTAACAAACTTGTGTGCGTAGAAAAATGAATGTATATGAGATGTATTTATACCCTTTATGTCACTTTCTTTTAACATTAGGGTCGACCTGACACTTTCTTATTTTGTAATGTTTTTCTTTAATTATCTTCAAGGCCAACTTGTACTTCCTTCTTCAATTCACTTTGTCATCTTCAAAAATTCATTTATCCCCAACCATGAGTATCCATGTGACATGCCACCTACCACTGGAAACAACATGATGTATACTATCCATCCATGGGTGTTGTATCTATATGTGCATTGTCCTTCATGTCCAAATACCTTCATCAATCTTGGGGTCCAAAACCAATGACTAGGGTTGGCATTAATGACAACAACAAATCTTCCAACAATATCCCCCTTTGTCATTGATGTCAACACTCATTCTCTCCCTATCATATTGATCCCAATTTCTTCTCTATGTTGTTGAAGCTTGACCTGCTTAAATTTTGGATCACCTTCATAGATACTCTTGAGTTTGTCCCATACCTCTTTAGCAATGTTGCATCCCATCACTTTTCTAGCAATGGTTGGTGCCAATGCTCCTAGAATAACATGTCTGGATTTTGAATAACAACTCATAAGCTTCTTCTCATTTGGATCAATTGGAGCATTATTTGGGATTACATAGCCATTTACAACTGAGTACCAAATGTCTACTCCCAAATTTGTTAGGTAAGTTTTCACTCTATCACTCCAGTATGCATAATTTCTTACATCAAATATTTGAATCCCATTTGAAATGTGCTCATGGTCATCCATCTCTACTCAGGATTTTCTTTCTGGTGGTTAAAATGTTCTGAAGGAAACATCCTCTAATGCCAATTGTTGATACTGAGAGGGGGGTGAATCAATATCAAGTACAAAAAACATTTTAATCTTATACTTCAACCAGATTATATATTCAATTATATTCAATGAGCAATGAACAATAGTAGAAGAGTTACACCAATACACCACAATACACCATGCACAATATATGAGAAATAACCAATAGTTATTGTTCAAGGGAAGTAATGACTTCCAAAGGTAGCTACATCTTCCAAATATAAAGGGAGGGATAAACCTCCAAAAGGAAGATACAATCCTCCAATATCAAGAGAGGGTTTACCTTTCCATCCTTTCCCATTCCTTCCACCCAATAATATATGAGAGATAACAAAACTTTGCTTTAAATTATCACCATCAACCAACCATCACATAGAAAATTATAATGCTCCCTGAGACTTCTTCAACTTCTACAATTCTTCACTTCTTGGAAGCCTCTGATCCTATAGATAATATTACTATTGTCACTTCACTATGGTTTTAGGAAAACTTTGATCATCTTTGACCCACTTTTGGACTTCGACCCATTGGTCGAGGAAGGAGCACCTGGGCGGAGCTAATATTGTGGATCTCACCGATTTTGAGGGTTAAGTGGACCCAGTAAAGGGTCCTCTAGGGTTTTTGTAACATTTTTATAAGATGTCATCCCATGGGGTTTTCCCATGACTAGGCCTTATTGTAAGGGTTTGTAATATATAAATAAAGAAGATTGTATTATAAAAGTAGCTGGCTAGTTAGCGAAGTGAAGGTAGTTCTATGCGAACAAAGCTTCTTTGTGAAAAGGAGTGTCTCTGTGTTAAGGATTTGTGCTTGATAGATAGGTAGCTATGTGCCTTGACCTAGTTTTGGAAGTAGGATCTGGTGCTTAGTGTTCAGATATCATGTCTGGTGCGAAGCTTGACTCTGTGGCTTAGTGCACAGGAGTGAATGAATTTAAGATTCAAGAAAATAATAAAGAGGTGGACGTAGTCCCACTCTGGGGTCAACCACATAGATCGGGTGCCTCATGGTTTGCTTGGTGGAATGTTATCTCTGTAGTGTTTTTATTTGTGATTAGATTAGATGTGTAATGGATATGTATGTGTAGCTTTAATGCTTTACTTATGTTAAAATTCTAGATCTGATCCATGGTGCTAAGTGATAAGTGTTTAAGGTGCATAATCATTTTGTTTTTACTATGCTAGACCCCTCTTTTATTATGTCCTGTGATGCTAATAGGTTTAATGAACTAATTCATGTTGCTTCCTAAGCGTTAACAAAATACTCTGTGAAGTGTTATTATCATAGATCTATGTCCCAGCTTGGTTACAGACACATGTGTCCTGTAACCCCCCCTTCTTCTACCTCAGGTGAGACTTTCCCTGCTTCACAGGTGTTGTCGAAAGGGACGGTAGTTGAGGTTTTTTTGGTGCATTGTTAAGCGTTGAACCCTGGGTATTCCCCTGTGCCAACAAATGGTTTTGTTTTCGGGACTTCAAACTGTGATTGTTGGGAACTGAATTAAAGAAAAAGGGAATCATTGTGCGTAGATATGTTGTTGAAGTGCGCAATACTCTAATTGACTTGCGAAGATTTGTGAATAGAAAGTAATCTTATCTAAAGAAAAGAGGTAATATCCTAAAAGAGGTAAAGCTTTGTGTTTTGGTGTTATGTGGAAAAACTCTCTATGGCTAGGGTGAACCACAACAGACAGGTATGACTATAGAAATCGACTCAATTCCAACAGATTCTATATAAACTAATGTTCAAGAGAAGTAATAAAGAGGCCTACCTTGTCCAAACGTTTGATGATGTCCACCATTGAGCACTTCGACCTAAATCTTTATACCTACAACAAGTTCTCAACAAACAAGCAAAACAAGCATATAGTGATAATATAACAAGTTAGCACATTAGATAGAATAATCCATTAATATACAAAACAAACATGCCCATGGATCATAATACATATATTTGCAAGATATCAATTGGATGGGAAAGGAGTATTTATATTAATAAATGATCAACAGAAGTGAAAATATTATAGACTTATGTGTCAGCACAGTTCAGAACGAAGAAATTGAGTTCCTTCCAACTGGGCCTCCACCACTTCAATCCTCCACCAAAGGAAAGCTCATATAAGGGAGACAAAGAAGTTGTCCGTCAATAAGGGAAGAGCTTGGGGGTTGAACACTGTTTTCAGACTTAAAGGACAAATGGATGCAGACTCAATATGAAGTAAATAATTTCTCCAGAGTAACTTTTCTCTCAAAGTTGAATTCTCTCTCTCTTTCCATAGCTCAGAATTGGCTTCTTTATATCCTTCAAAATGCAACTGAAGGACCGAGTCGAAATTTTTTCAATATATAGAAGGCCAAGGATCATATATATCTTGTCGTGACATGGAAACCCGACATTTAATTTTGATTTTCTGGCACAAATCCCAATGTACGCATGTTGTAGTGGAGCAACCAGTGTATACACTTGATGTATAGCTTACAAGGTACGTACAAGTGGAAAAATATTTATTTTTGTCTCTGGATTTATCAATAAGGGAAAGTAATTTTACACGGGGGAATGGAATAAGGCCCTCTTTGCAAGATTGCATAGGGTGAGGAAAATCTTTCTCTAACAAATGCCCCCTAATGTGTGAGGTCAGAGGAGAATTTGTGATGGCCGAAATACATTATAAATAACCCATAAGTGGAGTGGTAGAGAACCAACTGGACAAACTCAATTGCTCATTATATTATGCACTAACTTTGCATACATGGCTGCCAAAAATACACTGCAAATCCATGTGAACATATACCAAACAAGTGTTTGTGGCCATGAATAGGAAAATACAAATGTGGTTACATGCCAAAGGTTGTCATAGTCACGAACAAGACCCAGTAGAACTAGTCTCAAAAAATAAAGCTAAGGATATATATATACCATGGAGTACAATCTAATCTCCCATGATCACTGAAGTCATATAGGTACTGGTCCAAATGAAAAGGAATCAACAGCTCAGGAAATTTGCGGACACATAGTGATGACTTCAAGTATTCTACACAATCCACCAAAGGTGCAAGTCCACATCATGTGAATAAAAGAGGTGAGGTTGAACACAATGAGACATCGTTTGATTACCAATCATTGGGGTATACCATTAACAAATGTGAGACAACCTACCTATAATGAAAGTAGGTATCAAGGCACCGAGTACATTCTTGCAAGTGTGAATAAAGGAGCTGGTGTCGAACACTTGAAGAATCCCTCGATCAATAGACATTGATACATTCTCAATTGTTAATGCCGAGAGATCCTGCCACTAATGACTACAAGACTCAAGGTACTCATAAGACTCTAGGCCTCGTTTCCATAATAAATGGGTTGATGTCGATGGAAAGAGACCCAATGAAAGGAGAGAATTAAGGCATCTCTCATCAGTCAGCATGAGGTACAAAGTAGGAGCTTCATGATTTGGTGGAAATTGGACGAAAAACAACTTCACGAACTCACAACCCTGTGTGTCTTTCACTTTTTCCAAGTGTAAGAGGTACACAAAAAATACCCTCTGAATAGAATCCAGTGATGAAAAACTGTTGACAAATGTGAGGACACCACCAATAACACTAATGGAATCCAAAACACTACATGAATCCCAATGCATGAATATATGTCTTGCCATCAAACACAAGGGAAGCCACCCAGTCAACGACCAATGACAAAATGTCGATTGTTGGGTTCAAGGTTACCTACCAATGATGAAAGTAGGGCCAGGGTGCATGATAGGACTAAAGTATCTTGTGATTATGAGACAAACTGAAGGTATGTCCAACATGCAAATTCAAGAGTTCTAAGGAGTGGCTGACATAGGTGGATAGACTTCCTATGAAAAAGAGCATGAAACATATGGTGGACTCTGGCAGCATAGACCCATTGATAAAATCATTATATGCAGGAGGCATCAATGAAGTTCTCTATAAAGACTGGAAGAGTAACTAGTCAGTAGAGAAGACTCTGTAACGAGCTCAACTTGCTAAGGCCATGCTAAACCCAAAATTATGACGAATGGACTCAAATAACTTTTTTCTTTGTTCAAAGGCGACACAAATGCTGCCGATATAAGATAATTCTTCCTTCCCACCTGTATTTTTTTGCTTTTTCATAACAAATGAATGTTATGATACAGAAGAGGAAACGAGTGCCACAAGTAAGAAAAACTAGTTCTAGCAGTGGAACATACCTATGCTCAATGCAGGGAAGTGCATGTGGGATATGGAAACTCAGGGGAATGTTCCCTCCTAGGTATAGGGTGTCAAATTGTGAAGGATATAAACAAATCTCTGCTTATTTGAGGATGCAAAATTTCTGAGGCAAATGATTTATAACATAAAGTGAGAACTGGCTATAGGCTCAATACTGTAAGCAAGGGAATGAGATGCAATCACAACTTAATGCCAAAGAATGTCCTTTTTTATGTCTTTTAGTCTACTTGGTGTGAAAAAGGGATAAACTTTTGCCAAGTAGATGTCTTTTCAAAACCATTTTATGAGTGTGAAAAAGACAAGTTCAATCGACGATATTTTCACTTTTTGATAATGAGTCAGAAAAGAGATTAACTAAGACTCATGATCTTTCAAATCCAATTTAACGAGTGTGAAAGGGACAAATCACTCATAAATGTTTTCTCTTTTTTAGAAGAGTCTGAAAAGAGCTTAACTAAGACTCATGATGTTGTTCTAATCAATATGTAATGGGGGAGGCCAAGGCTCCCGTACTAGCCTTCTATGGAATGTCAGTATTTTACAAATAGATGACATAAGCTTGGGAAAATCGAAAGCTCTCCAAGTCGATAAGGATAAAGAACTAACTAAGTAGATAGTCTCTGTGATAGATTGGATAATGTCTCTTACTGGAAAAGTGTTAGGTTCCTAACCTTGCACATAGGTAGAACAATATATTTGGATGTAATAAAGGTCAATATTAATAAGGCCTTGCAATAAAATAGAATAAGTTGAATGTAAGAAGACCTAATAGAAGCTTCCACTTCTAGAAGGATCTTCCTCTAGATGCTTCTTTTGATAGAGATATTTAGTATAAATAGGATTCGAGGGTATGAGAACCCTATCTTGGATATTATTGTAATAGAGCTCTGCTCGACTGGAGGTTTCCCCCTCGAAGAGGCCCATGAACATTTCTCTCAGGATCAAAGTGTTATTTCTGTTGTTATTCTTATATCATTTTCAGTGTTATTGTGGTGATTATTCTGGTTATACTGTTGTTATTCTGCCATTTCTAGCATTTTATTTCTATTCTGCATACCTTTTATATCTGGTATATTACAAGTGGTATCAGAGCACTTTCCTTGACATAAATTGTGGGTAAATGTTTTTCAAGGTAGAGACATATTCCAGCATCGTTAAGACACGGAGATCTGTCATTACGCGCATAAACCCGTGGTTGATGGATTCATACACGCAAGAAATACAAGTGCTTCTTAAGAGCACATATGTTGGCCACTCTTCTAACCCATGTTGGTACCCCTTCAAGTGGTAACGCATCAGATAGCACGTGTGTATGGATCGACCTATATTTCCTAAATCCCTCTTTAGATAAACTGATTGACCACCTGACTGCTATAGTTCCACTGAGAACAACACTCAGGAAGATACTCAGTGCCAAGAAGAAGTGAAACAACTCGGTGCCAATGTTTTTGCCATCAATACAACCATGCAGTCCTCAATGGAGGAAATCAAACAAGACCTCACCACCCAACTTGAATATGTCTTTTCAACACTCTGCACCAAATTGCATATCCCTACAAATATCCCTTCCTCTTCCTCACCTCCACATACTGAAGGTGACCATTCCTCTCATTCCCATAACTTTTAGAAGCATCACTTTCCACATAACCTACACCTTCCGCGGGTGGATGTGACCAAATTTGATGGCTCGGACCCCACTGGTTGGGTAACCCAAATAGAACATTATTTCTCTTTATACAACATTACAGATGACTTGGCCAAACTCTGGTATGGTATTCTCCATCTAGATCAATAACGTTGGCAATGGTGGAAATGGAGAAAAACTTCTCGTCAAGGGTATATTGCTTGGACACACTTTGTGGTAGAGCTTTATGAATGCTTTGACACTGACACCAACCATTTGGTCCGTTTGAAAAAGTTGAAACAATCAGGAACAGTGCAAAACTTTATAGTTGCCTTTGAGTGCCTAGCTTTTTGGACAGAGGGAATGTCTGATGCCTTTTTACGAGAATGTTTTATCAGTGGCCTCAAGGATGAGATTCAGGCCCATGTCCTCATGGCTCAGCCTTAGAGTTGGGTGGAGGCTACTAAAAGAGATAAATAAGCACAAAAGGTTGTATCTTCTCAAAACCAGAAACCCTCCTTTACCCCTCACCCTAAACTAGTAAATCCCACTACTCCCTCTGCTCCACTAAAGATCCAAAAATTGACTAGGGATGAAATGAATGAATGCCAACTCAAAGGCCTTTGTTATAATTGTCATGAAAAATATTTCCCGGACCACAAGTGTAAGGAACAAAATCTATTTATGGCCAACTCTGAGGATATTTCAGAAGAGGATATTGAAACTCCCCTTGTGTCTGAGTCACCTGAAACCCCCGACATAACCCCTCCCTCAGACCCTCCCAAACTAGAACTGGTCATTTCCCTCAATGCTCTCACTGGCTTCTCTGCTCCCCAAACCCTCAAGCTAATCGGTTACATCAAGCATCAAAAGATCTTCATTCTAGTTGATAGTGGAAGCACCCATAATTTTATTCATCGCCGCATTGCCCAAGAAAATCATTGCTACATCCATGTCATCAATAATTTCCAAATCATGATTGCCAATGGTGGCTCCATGAAATGTGAAGGGCATTGTGAAAATGTGTGTCTCCAAATTGGTGACTACCACCTAAAATATCATATGTTTTCTATAGACATGGGCGATGTGACATTGTTTTGGGTGCAGATTGGCTAAGGAATTTGGGTCCCATTCTCATGGATTTTAAGGAATTAACCATACAATTTGACCAGGAGGGCCACCAATATAAGTTCCAATGCATCATCATTAGTTCCCCTGAGATCATTAGTTCCCATTGCATGGAAAAGCTGCTAAAAAAGGGTCATTCTGGTGTTATTTCTCAACTCCATGCCATCCAAGCAACATAAACACCCTCGGTGCCACAAGACCTCCAAGCCATCCTTTCTAAACATAAAGTGGTATTTTCCACTCCCCGGGGACTCCCTCCTTCATGTGGTGTTCATGATCATTCCATTCACCTTGTACCTGAAAGCCTTCCCCCCAATATCCATCTGTATCGTCACCCCTTTTCCCAAAAAAATGAAATTGAGAAAATGGTCCAAGAACTCCTTAATGAAGGCATTATCTTCCCTAGTACGAGCCCCTACTATTCTCCTATGGTCATGGTCCTAAAGAAAGAATGTTCTTAGCGAATGTGTCCTGACTTTCGTGCCCTCAACAAACTTACCATTAAAGACAAATTTCCCATTCCTGTCATTGATGACCTCCTAGATGAATTGAGTGGTGCCCAATTCTTTACTAAACTTGATATTTGTTTAGGCTACCACCAGATACATATGAAAGAGGCAGACATTCCCAGGACTTCCTTTAGAACTCATGAGGGCCACTATGAGTTTTTGGTCATGCCCTTTGGCTTGTGTAATTCCCCCTCCACCTTCCAAAGCCTCATGAATCATGTCTTTCATCCTTTTTGTTGGAGTTACTTCACACACACCTAGGATTTCTTTTTCCTAAGGTTTTTATTTGTTTATTAGTCATAATTAGTCATTATCCAGTCTCCTATATTTTAGGAGAGAATATTCCACGTCGAGAATATTCTCTTTCAATTCACACTTCAGTTTGACTAGTTGAGTTGAGTTTAGATGTTGCATTGGGATCATCACCATGATAATTCAACCTTTCCTTGGTATCATCACCAAAGTGGCACATTAGCCTTGATTTATTGAGTTAAATCCTCACTATTTTCTGTTCAGTCAGTTAACTGAAGACTAGTTGACTAGTTAACTCAACTAGGTGGCAATTCACTCCCATAACTACCTGAGAGACTAGAATAGGTGGCAGTTCACTCCCGTAACTGCTGGTGTGTGTCCATATCACTCTAGACCACCACTATGGTGACTTGGTTCACCTCAAGTTGAACTCATTGAGTTATATAGAGTATATCATGTGTAAATTATTCATTATTCACAACAATTAATGAGAATTCTTCCATTCTTTCTCTCGTTTTTCTTCCTTTTCCAACTATCTCTGCAAATGTGTGTATTATTATTTAGCTAGATATATTTTGTGTAGGTTCAACAAATTTACATGGTATCAGAGCCGACAGAGTGCTAAGCAAAAGCTACACCAAAATGTTTTGCAGGTACAAAAGATTGAAGACAGCAGAAAGATGGAATTCCAAAAAGAATTCATTCTTACACCTTACAACTATTTTGCATGAAAGGAGAAAATAGACATACATATTCGATATAGAGGGTTGTATAGATTAACCATGAATATAGATACAAATCTGACATCATCCATAGAAAAATCCAAGTACTTAAATCGCATGGATGAGGCACTCAGAACAATTTGCAGTCTTATTTCTCCTGATCTCATTTTTCATATATCTTCCTGTAAGAATCCCAATGAATCCGGGATCATATTGGAAGGGATATTTGGAAAATAGGATGAGATGAGGGGACACATGTTAGAGGTGTAGCGACTCACATTGGATCCAAAAATATTCAAGAATATCCAATATTTCTTTACAAAATTCAAGTATTTACTGTCGCAACTCAAAGCTTGCGGGAATGATAAATTGGAGGAGAAACAAATGGTTCTCACCATTCTCTCCAAGCTTGGTCCTGAATTCTCTATATTCATATCCACATTCCATATTTTCAGATTCACCTATGGAGCCACTTGGAAGATGCATTCTCTTGAGGACTTTATCGAAACCCTGACACAAGAGCAAACCAAGCTCATGAACATGGGCGCAATCAAAGGCCCAAGGGCACATGCACTCATTTTTCATGATGGCAGCCAAAAATATTAGAAATATAATTATAAATATAAGAAGAAATCTCATGCACATACAAAGAAGGAAGGGTACACAAAACCCTTCACCGATGCCTCCGGATCCAAAGGAGAAAAGGGAAGAAAAGAAGAGAATTGCACATACTGTCACAAAGGATTCCATTCAGAATCTACATGCATGGAAAAAAAAAAAGATCTGATGTCTCAGATACTTCAGCAAAACAACCTTGGAGATTGCATCCCCGAGGGTGCAAAGAAGAAGAAGCCAAAAGATTTGAATTCCAAGAAAGGCAATTTTAGCCATGCATTGATTGCCATCAACTCCTCTCCCAATGCTTGGATCGTAGATTCAAGAGCATCACTTCACATGGTTGTCTCAAAAGAAATCTATTCTTCTTTGGATGCATGCAAAGGTCCTACTATTTTGATGGGGGACAACTCTTCTGTCAAAGTCATCGGAAAAGGAAGGATTGAACTCACCAATGGAAGCTTCAAGAATGTGTTGCATGTTCCCAAACTTTCTGTCAACCTTCTCTCTGTGTATTAGATGACAAATTCTAGCACTGGAAAGAAATTTTTATTCACACCAAATGTCATGGACATATACGATAGGCAAACCAACTCCAGGTTTGCTACTGGTGAGGTAAATCATCAGTCTAGATTGTATACATTTTCTGAATTCATTAAACCTTATTCTAGTTTACTACTTACTCATGCTAATGAAAGTGGTAGGATATGGCACGAAAGGTTTGGACATTTGAATTTTAGATACATGCAATAGCTTAGCAAGCATATATTAGTTGATTGTCTACTAGACATCCATTTCTCCAAGGGAGTATGTGAGGGATGTGTTCTCAGAAAACACCCTCAAGAGAAATTTGTCAAAGGAAAGTCTCAGCGAGCTTCTGCACCTTTAGATCTGATCCACAGTGATCTCATGGGTCATTTTCCACATTCATCAATCAAAAAATTGACTTTTGTTCTCATTTTTGTTGATGATTTCTCTCATTTTACTTGGATCTACTTCCTCAAGAAAAAATCTAAGGTCTTTCAACACCTCAAAGATTTCAAAGCTTTGGTTGAGACACAGTCCAGAAAGAAGATCAAAGTCTTCTGAACTAATAACGGGGGAGAGTATGTGAATCATGAGATTCATAATATTTTCCATGAGGCAGGGATTTAGTTGCAACATACAATTCCCTACACTCCGTAGCAAAATAGAGTTGCCGAGCGGAAAAACAGATCTCTAAAGGAAATGGCATCTTGCATGTTGCATGCAAAGTCACTACCATAGAGACTATGGGCTGAAGCACTTAAATGTGAAACATACATCCAAAAAATATCTCCTCATAGATCTATCAAGGATAAGACACCCTACGAGGCTTGGAGTGGCCTCAAACCGAAAGAGGCCCACTTTCACATTTTTGGTTCATGTGCATGGGCCCAGATTCCCTCTAAAAAGAGGAAGGCACTTGATCCATGAAGCACTAAGTGCATTTTTTTTGGATAACCCGATGGTGTGAAGGGATATTGGCTTATTGATCTTTCCTCAGACTAACTCAGCATTGAGCTTAGTGTCCAATTCGAGGAAAGTGTCTTGCATGTACCTCAACAGTCACATGCCGACACCTTCACTCTTCCACCTGTCCAAGATGATGAGCATGCACACGCTGACTCTTATTCAGATGAGAGTTCTAATTTAGAGGACTCAGATGATTCAAATTCAAATTTAGTATAGTCAGATGCAGAGACAGAGCATCCTTATGCAGTTGCAAAGCCAGAGAAGAGGCCCAAGTGGGCATAGACTACTCTTCAGGATGTAGAGGATCTCGTTGTTGATCCAGCTAATACTAGGAGGACTTGATCTTATTTAGAGGAGCCTCCTATTGCACTCAATGCCACTAAATCATTGCCTTCCAGGCATCTTTTCTTGGTTTAGTCTTCATATCCACAGTCTCATGGCAAGGCTGCTAGAAATCCCTCTTAGGAATCCACCATGCAGAAGGAGTACAACTCCCTCCTTGAGAAACAGACTTGAGATATGGTTCCCCTTCCTTCTAGGAGGAAACTTGTCAGATGTAGATGGGTCTATAGGAACAAGAGCGCAACGAATGGACAAATCAGCATATACAAATCCAGGCTTTCAGTAGGTTCATGGTATTGACTATGATGAGACCTTCGCTCCAATACGAATATGGATTCCATACAATTGGCACTTGCCATTGCAGTAGCCAAGGGATGGGAAGTCCATCAGATGGATGTAAAGAATGCATTTCTTCATGGTGATCTCTCTGAGGAGATCTACATGGATCAGGCCCATGGATTTATGCAGGACTCATCTTTGGTCTATCGACTAAAGAAGTCACTTTATGGACTCAAGCAAGCTTCGAGGGCATGGTATTTCAAGATGAACTCCTACCTGTTGTCACAGAACTTTGAATGTTGTAAATCATACCGAATGTATACATGCTCAGGATGGTTGATTCAGTTCTACTTTTAGTTCTATATGTCGATGATTTGTTGATCATCGGATGCTCGACTTCAGTGATTGCTGCAGTAAAGAGGATTCTTCATGACAGGTTTTTTATGACAGACATGGGTCTACTACACTTATTCCTTGGACTTGAGATCAGTCAGGATGCATCAGGCATCAAACTGTCTCAATCCAAGTATGCACGAGATCTCCTTGAGAGATTTCACATGACAAACTGCAAGTCTGCTCTGACTCCTTTCCTATCCAGAGTCAAACTTGAGGATTGCGGGGAGACTCCATTGGTTAACATCACATTGTACAGACAACTAGTGGGGAGCTTGTTGTATCTCACACACTCCAGACCAGACCTACCATATGTAGTTGGTGCAGTTTACAAGTTCATGCAGGAGTCACATGAGCTACATTGGAAAGCTACAAAGCATATCCTTCGATACGTATATGGCACCATCACCTTTAGTATTCATTATGCGAAAGACTCTACATTAGATCTCATTTGTTTTCCTAATTTCGACTAGGCTGGCGATAACATTGATCGCAAGTCCACATCTGGTTACTCACTCAGTCTTGGTTCCAGGCCTATCTGTTGGTCGAGAAAGAAGTAAGCTTCCATTTCTCTATCTTCAGCTGAGGTAGAGTATAGAGGGGTAGTTAACATAACCATTCAGGCTATGTGGCTACAACATTTTCTCACTGAGTTGGGCATTCAGTTTCATCGGCCGATCGTCATCTGGTGTGACAACTAGAGAACTCTGAAGCTCTACAGAGATCTAGTTCATAGGCAGTGGATGTTACACATTATTTTCGTCATCCCTATGATCGTTAATGATGTAAACCTATCTATTGCCTTTAGAGGGGTCACAGTGGCCTGAGTTCCTGAAGAGAGAAGGAAGAAGAACTTT
>JZKD02S0821870.1:1450-14441 GCA_000966675.3 Picea glauca
CCACCCTCACTTACCGTCGCCGCTCCTTTCTCCATCTGTCCCCCACTCCGTCTGTCTCCTCTCCCTATCACATCTCCTACTTCCCTTCCACTTTCCACTGCCGCACACCTGTCCCCCCACTCACCTCTATGTCATATCCCTTTTTCACTCTCGCTTATCATCTCTTGCCATGTGTTCTCCCCTCTTCCTCCACATCATCTTCCCTTGCCACTCCACCTTCGTCCCATCACACCTCAGTTCCCATGTTTTCTTCCACCCATGCTTTCCTGATCACAGTTCCTCGTCCACGTCTTCCTACTAGTCTCAACGTGAACTCCCAAAGCAGATCCAGATGGTAGAATGCAGAGGCCGCCATGTCCTACAGGTGAAGATTTGACTCAGGCCTCCCAATCCCAATGAAGCAGTTATTGAAGTAGGTGGTGGCGGTTGAACATCGTTTCCACCATAAATGGAAAGCCAAGGAAAGGAATGTCAACTAGTCAACTCATTCGCAGGCCCATTCTGAAGCGTGATTGTGTCTGACTGAAGTTCACATCTAACAGGAGACTGCTTGCACAGTCTACCAGGAAGCATGCAGATGTAACATCTTCAATGAAGAATATCGAGCACGTCTCTAAATTGTTTCTCTGAGTATATAGGAGTCATTCTCATATTTTGTTAGTGTCGATGGTTGAGCTAGGCTCCCAATTTGTAAAGTTTTGATTAGGCCTCTGCTTCTCTGATTATGTATCGTTACTTGAGACTTATTGTTTAATGGCAATCAGTTTCCCCTTCATTTATTTTCTTCTGATTCTGAGAGCTCGGGCATGGATGATCCAGCCAAGTGTTGTGATTGTAGTGTAATGTAGGTTTGATTACAGTTGTTGTTACAACATTTTCAGTTTCTTGAATTTATCAAATCCAAGAGGATCTTTTGTCTGAAACTTTTCCTCCAGAGGCTACTGGAAGACCGGATGTCCATAGCATACCTTCACGTTTTCCTCATTTTCTTCCACCTTCTCACCACTATACAAACTTACTGACTAAATTTAGATCAAGACCTCATTTATATGCGCGTATCAGCCTAGTGTTTATGAGTTCAAGTGACATGATCTCGAGTCTGCATCCATTAGACCTCTCCTAAAATTATTCATTGTGACATACAAGTTGATGGGCCTTGGACTCACCTCTGTCGCAATCCAGAGGTGACTTCCAACACTAACACTGTGAAGATAAGCTTGCTCAAGAATATGCAATCTCTAAATCCTTATATTTCAAAATGCTCGAAGGAATCATTCCTCGAGAGTTGGGAAATTTTCACTAATCCATTGTTGTAATAGTGACACTAGTATTTTTTGCCATCTCAAGAGCGAAATTTCAACCACATCAATGAAAATTTGAGTTGTGAATGAGCTCTCTACATTGCTTCCAATCATCTTAGATCTATCAGATTCAATTAGTTTTGTTTGTGATTTAATCAGAGTTTTAACATTACAAAATGAGGCACAATGTACATTTCTCATTTTAAAAACATGATGGAGAATTTTTTAAACCCTTTGAATTCATGGTTCAATTATTGTTTATAAAATGATTTCCCAGATCTACAGATCAAAGAATGTCATTTTATCTAATTTTGATCCTTCAAGGTTTAAAATATTGAGATCCATGGGAATTTTCCTTACTTTTTTAGTATGTATGTTTGAAAAACACAACACAAAGTATATTTTGTTTTGTACAATGCACCACCACAAAGATAAACGAGCTTTAGATGTTGTTTTTTTGTGGGACATTCGTTTAGTACTTTCAAAATCACTTCTTGTAAGATGTCTTGATTGAAGTGTTGTAAATCGCGATGGAATTTTCTTTCTCATCCAACAATGAAAGTAGGTGGTCATAAGTATGCTTAAAATGTTGATACTCATCAAAGAGTTGGGCATTATCACTCTTTGATCTCCCTCCTTCGAGAAACGGAAAACGCTTTGGAGCCGGCGGAGATCTTAGATAGATTTGAGTGCCCTCCTTCGTGCTAAGGATACACCGAGCAACTCGCTCCTAGTGCTCTGTAAGCCTCCGTTAAGGGGGTTCATTCGTTAGCTTGGTTGGGATAACATAAGAAGACTATTGAGAAAGAATCTTGTATATAGATCTACTTCGTGGAAAGAAGTACTTAATATCAAAGAATTTGAAACTGACTTAATTAACAAAAATAAGTGATGTATCTCGCCAAGGAAAGAAGTATTATCCCGCCAAGGAAAGAAGTATTGAATATATCAAGTATGACAACCTCCTCATGAATATGGAAAACAAAATCTTGCAATAAGTTGGACATTAACACTCCCAAGTATGACAACCTTCTTGCAAAGTTGGAAAACAAAAACTTGCAATAGAGGATTCCTAATGAAGTTGGGTATCAGTTTTTCSTACAATGAAAGATTATTCTCATGAAGATTGAAAGTGTCATTCTACAAAGAAATCACTTAATTTCAAAGTTATCCATTAGTGGCMTATAAAAGGAGTAACAACATTGAGAAGATTGGRTTTAAATCCTTGCAACAATGTTACTTCGTTACAAAGTTGGATGTCAGGTTCCTAAAAAGAAGTAACCTGATTTTGAAGTTGAGCAATAGTGCCCTGTAACAAATCAATCTYARCATGATATTTTTCATTATGTTCTGCAAGAAAGAAACTTTATTACGAAGTGTGTCATGAATACTCTACAAGAAAATCATCTTCGCAAAATGTCCATAAATAAGAAATTATCCGCCCTCATCAAGATAAACCATAGCAGACAAAAACTGAACAAGTATTATGCAACCATCAATATGTTGGGTGAAAGGCACAGAGTGCAAGGCCTTCATGAAAAAAACTTAAGAAAATAAATCTCCCCCTCAAAAGGATTGTCCTTTGAAAGAAAAAGGACCTCAAGAAACAAATATCTCAATGTAAAAGAGAAAAAGATATATGCCCTTAAAAAATCCCTAAGCTTCCCCATTTAACTTTTTTTTAACCTTTTTTTTATCACTTTCGCATTCCTTTGGACAAAATGAAAAAGTAGGGGTTTGAACCTTAGTGCCCCCATGAGACCTTTTCAATAAATCTCTGATTACAATAGTTTAAAATAGATATCGAAGATGACTTTGTCTATTTTCTAATACCCCAAATATAAGCTCTACTCGATTGAAAAGGAAACCACGAGATTTTTTATTCATTTCCCATGCTCTACTGTCGCAGATATAAACTACAACCATAATACCATGTAGAGGAAACATCATAGTAAAAAATGCACCTTTGTTTTATCTCAAAATGTTGCCAATATTTGCAAATTTTCTCTGAAGTCACGCCAATGGAGTTTATAACATGAAGCAGGATAGCAGAAGAGTACATTCATTCACAATAAATCCAACTGCATTTTATGAATTTCAGGGTAAACGAAAAATGTTTGTACCAAGTGACCACTACCAAATACTAAGTCATAGCTCCACTACCAGATTCTATTCATGTTTAAGATAGTGTCAAACATTCACACAATACAATTCTTATTTGGGATCACCTTCGATCTCCATATATTGGGGGCCCTATATCTCAGCTAGGGTCTTATGCCATCCTCCTGGAGAATGGATCTTGCAGTTGCACTAATTTCAACACTCTCTCTCAGCAATAGAGGCATTCTCAGCAACACCAAGCTTGTCTCGAAAGTACACAAATTTTGTCAATGGCAGAGGCTTGGTAAAAATATCTACGATTTGTTTTGTCGTCAAAACATACTGAATACTGATAATGTTCTTCTACACCATGTATCGGACATAGTGATATCTCATCTCAATGTGTTTTGATCTGTCATGAAACACCAGATTCTCAGAGAGTTTTATACAACTCTGGTTATCACAGTGAATTAATGTGGGTTCCAACTCAGCACTGAACAAATATGAGAGTAGCTTTATGAGCTACACTTCTTCTCTACTAGTAGCACTTGCAATAATGTATTCCTCCTCTACAGTTCTCTAGGCTATGGAACACTATTTCCTGTTGGACCAAGAGATCATAGTTGAACCCAACTTGAAACAATATCTGGAAGTACTCTCTCGATCCACTATACTTCCCATCCAATTTGAATCTATAAAACCATGAAGCATTACCCCTTCACTAGAAGTGTATCTAATCCCATAGGATATAGTTCCTCAGACATATCTGCGAACATTCTTAACAACAATCATATGAATATGTTTCGGTTCACACATGAACTGGATGAGGACATTCACTGCATAACAAATGTTCGGTATGGTATGTACTAGATACATCAAGGACCCAATGATTTGACGATATATGGTGGGGTCTTTTGGATATGATCTTGTAGCTTGATCATGTAACTTCTTCAGGTTAGAAATCATAGGTGTGGTCATGGACTTACAATCCAACATGCCAAATCTGTGAAGCACATCAACTGCATACTTTCTTTGTGAGAGAAATATCTCACCCGGTTTTTCCCACACCTCTAAGCCAAGAAATTAATGCATAAGAACCAAGTCTTTCATTTCAAATTTTGTTGATAAATCCCTCTTAGTTTGAGCTATAATATGTTCCTCTCTAGTAAGGAACAAATCAACCACATATAAACCCAAGATAATAGGATGATTATGCACAATATTTATATAAATATTAGGATCTGATATACTCTTGGAGAATCCAAGACTATAGAAATCTGTCAATTCTTCCATATCAAGCTCTCAGAGCTTGTTTCAATCCATACAAGGCTTTCTTGAGTTTGCAGACATGTGATTCTTTCCCATGGATCATGAAACCCTCAGGTTGCTCAATATAAACTTATTGCTCAACTTCACCATTGAGAAAGGCAGTCTTAACATCCATTTGGTGAAGTTTCCAATCAAAAACTGAAGCAAGAGAGATAATTATTCTGATGGAAGTATACCTAGAAACAGGAGAAAAGATCTCGTCATAGTTAATTCCTTCTTTCTAAGAGAAGCCACGAGCCACAAATCTAGATTTGAATTTTTCAACACTACCATCTGCTGCATGCTTTATTTTGTAAAGCCATTGAGAGGTTACCACTGATTTTCCATGAGGTATTGGGACTACTTCCCATACATCATTCTTTAATATTGACTCGTACTCTTCTATCATGGCATCCTACCACACTTTATGTTTGGAGGCCTCTTCAAAAGTGGAAGGTTCTGAGTCAATCACAAGATTCAAATGCGCTATCAGGACTGAGTACTTATCTGGTTTCTTACTTTCACTGAAGGTACCTTCAGGTGTTGAATGCTTTTTTGCTTCCTTTAAAATTTTTCGACACCAAGGCGGCTTCCTTTTAACAAGAGGTTTCTCTAAGGGAAACTCAACATAATCCCTTATGGGATCCACTGAAGGCTCTATGGTCTCCTCCCTCTACTCATCTGGTAGTGGTGAATCTGAAGGTTCCGAAGATGGAGCTTCCTGCTCCTCTGTATCACATGGAAGTTCTCTGGAACAATGAAAGGTTGCTTCCTCATGCAAAGTTACGTCTCTACTGACCTCAGTGAAATTTTTCCTTGGCACATAAATTATATATGATTTTGAGGTTTCACTGTATCCCACAAAATTTCCTTTCTTTCCGGAGGGCTCTAACTTAGTCCTCTTTTCTTTAGGTATATGAATGTAGGAAGGACTGCCAAAGATTCTCAAATGGGCAACTAAACTCTTCTTACCAGTGAAGACTTCTTCTGGAGTTTTATCTTCTAGGTCTTTATGAGGACACATGTTCTGAATATAGATTGTAGTGCTTACAGCTTCGGCCCAAAGAGACAATGGTAGATTTTGATCATACATCATAGCTCTGGCTTCTTCACAAATCGTCTTGTTCTTTCTTTCTGCAACCCCATTCTGCTAAGGATTATAAGGCACAATCAGCTCCCTCTTAATCCCTAAAGCCCAGCAGAGATCATTGTACTTGTGGGAGTCAAATTATTTTCCATTGTCTGTTCTGAAAACACAGATGTGTCTACCTGTCTGATTCTCAACAAGATTCTTAAAATCCTGAAAGATTCATCTTTAGTTTTCAAAAAATAAATCCAAGTTTTACGAGAACAATCATCAATAAAAATGATATAATAAAGACAACCATTCATTGATGGAGCCGTCATAGATCCACAAAGATCAGAATGAATAAGATCTAAAATTCCATTAGTTTTTCTATTACTGTGAGGGTAAGATTTCTTTGTATTTTTACCTAGAGAACAACCTCTACAAACACTATCATGCTCAAATGAAAAAACTGGCATACATGTTACCATCTTTTGCAAACCTAGGAGAGCGTTGTAGTTGATATGTCCAAGCCTTTTGTGCCATAGCTCACAGGGATTTATCATCTCGTGAGCTACTGCTTGAACAACTTGACCAATGATTTTGTAAAGTCCACTCTCTTGAGTTCTGATATTCATGGATGAGCTCAAACTCCCATTTGAGGGCCACATGAGAGCCTTCCATTTGGAGAAAGCTACTGAGTACCCTTTTCTTTCTAGCACTACAACTGAGATGAGATTTTTCTTTAATCCAGGAACATAAATAATTTCATCGATAAGAAATACATTACCTGTCTAAAGTTGAAAAGATCTTGATCCAAACCCTTTGATGTCATAGGTTCCATCATCACCCAATTCTACCTTACTTCTTATGAAGATAATTTACAAGATTTTGTTTGAATCTCGTCATGTGTTTGGAGGCCCCGTTGTCCACTAACCAAACATCTTTCGACTTGGTTACAGTGTCAGAGTGGGATGACATAAGATAACATTCTTGGTGTTGTTCTTGATCTTTAGTAGCTGTCTAGGTTCTTTTTCTTTAAGGTTCTTCTTCCTCAATTGCAACTGAAGCATGAAACCTGCATCTCTTCTTTTTCTATGAATGAGGGTTCCTACAGTCTTTTTCATAATGACCTATCCTTCTATAGTTAAAGCATATTATTTTAGATAAATGAGAGTGAAAGTGAGAGTTCTTACCTTGGGGTTTCTTACCTTTGCCTTTGTGCTAAGGAAACTTCTTCCATCTCTTGGCTTTGACTGAAAGAGCATGGTCTCTTATTGTTGAGGGTTCATACCTGCTTTCAATTCTACCCTCTTCTTCCAAAAAATCATGCCATAATCTCTCAAAGTTGGGTTTAACTTCTCTTTCATTGACCAAAGAGAGAAATGTCTCTCATGAGTCAGGGAGACCATCAACTATTGTTTGTACAAGGTCATCATCATCCACTGCAATTCCAATTGTTGTAATATAATCTCTTGTTTGAGCAATTTTGGAAAAGAAGACAGAAATAGTTTTTTCATTGTTGATTAAGGTTGGTTGTCATTGATGTCAACCCTTGAAGAAAGTCTGGTAGCAAATTATGGTAGCACAAAGGTTTGGGTAATGTACCGAAGGATGTTTCATGTATAATGGTATGAGTTTTAATATATCTGAAGGTAATACTATTCTATATGGATATTACTTTTCATTCCATTTCTGGTGGTATGTGGAACGTCACATAACTCCTCACGGTTAGAGAGTTATGGTCATAAGTTGGAGAACCCAGGTTTGGGTAATGGACCCAAGTTTGTTTGATGGATAATGGTATGAGTTTTGATATATTTCCAGATAAGACTATTCTATAGGGATATTACATGTCATGCCATTTTTTGTGGTATGTAGAACGTCGCATAACTCCTCATGGTTTGAGAGTTATGGCCTCACGAATTTGGAGGACCCTCATATGTCATCTAGAAGCCCCAAAAGGTCAAAGTAGTCAAAGTGGTTTAAGAGTTTTTAGAAGGTAAATAATAAATTGAAGTGATGAGTGTANCATGATATTTTTCATTATGTTCTGCAAGAAAGAAACTTTATTACGAAGTGTGTCATGAATACTCTACAAGAAAATCATCTTCGCAAAATGTCCATAAATAAGAAATTATCCGCCCTCATCAAGATAAACCATAGCAGACAAAAACTGAACAAGTATTATGCAACCATCAATATGTTGGGTGAAAGGCACAGAGTGCAAGGCCTTCATGAAAAAAACTTAAGAAAATAAATCTCCCCCTCAAAAGGATTGTCCTTTGAAAGAAAAAGGACCTCAAGAAACAAATATCTCAATGTAAAAGAGAAAAAGATATATGCCCTTAAAAAATCCCTAAGCTTCCCCATTTAACTTTTTTTTAACCTTTTTTTTATCACTTTCGCATTCCTTTGGACAAAATGAAAAAGTAGGGGTTTGAACCTTAGTGCCCCCATGAGACCTTTTCAATAAATCTCTGATTACAATAGTTTAAAATAGATATCGAAGATGACTTTGTCTATTTTCTAATACCCCAAATATAAGCTCTACTCGATTGAAAAGGAAACCACGAGATTTTTTATTCATTTCCCATGCTCTACTGTCGCAGATATAAACTACAACCATAATACCATGTAGAGGAAACATCATAGTAAAAAATGCACCTTTGTTTTATCTCAAAATGTTGCCAATATTTGCAAATTTTCTCTGAAGTCACGCCAATGGAGTTTATAACATGAAGCAGGATAGCAGAAGAGTACATTCATTCACAATAAATCCAACTGCATTTTATGAATTTCAGGGTAAACGAAAAATGTTTGTACCAAGTGACCACTACCAAATACTAAGTCATAGCTCCACTACCAGATTCTATTCATGTTTAAGATAGTGTCAAACATTCACACAATACAATTCTTATTTGGGATCACCTTCGATCTCCATATATTGGGGGCCCTATATCTCAGCTAGGGTCTTATGCCATCCTCCTGGAGAATGGATCTTGCAGTTGCACTAATTTCAACACTCTCTCTCAGCAATAGAGGCATTCTCAGCAACACCAAGCTTGTCTCGAAAGTACACAAATTTTGTCAATGGCAGAGGCTTGGTAAAAATATCTACGATTTGTTTTGTCGTCAAAACATACTGAATACTGATAATGTTCTTCTACACCATGTATCGGACATAGTGATATCTCATCTCAATGTGTTTTGATCTGTCATGAAACACCAGATTCTCAGAGAGTTTTATACAACTCTGGTTATCACAGTGAATTAATGTGGGTTCCAACTCAGCACTGAACAAATATGAGAGTAGCTTTATGAGCTACACTTCTTCTCTACTAGTAGCACTTGCAATAATGTATTCCTCCTCTACAGTTCTCTAGGCTATGGAACACTATTTCCTGTTGGACCAAGAGATCATAGTTGAACCCAACTTGAAACAATATCTGGAAGTACTCTCTCGATCCACTATACTTCCCATCCAATTTGAATCTATAAAACCATGAAGCATTACCCCTTCACTAGAAGTGTATCTAATCCCATAGGATATAGTTCCTCAGACATATCTGCGAACATTCTTAACAACAATCATATGAATATGTTTCGGTTCACACATGAACTGGATGAGGACATTCACTGCATAACAAATGTTCGGTATGGTATGTACTAGATACATCAAGGACCCAATGATTTGACGATATATGGTGGGGTCTTTTGGATATGATCTTGTAGCTTGATCATGTAACTTCTTCAGGTTAGAAATCATAGGTGTGGTCATGGACTTACAATCCAACATGCCAAATCTGTGAAGCACATCAACTGCATACTTTCTTTGTGAGAGAAATATCTCACCCGGTTTTTCCCACACCTCTAAGCCAAGAAATTAATGCATAAGAACCAAGTCTTTCATTTCAAATTTTGTTGATAAATCCCTCTTAGTTTGAGCTATAATATGTTCCTCTCTAGTAAGGAACAAATCAACCACATATAAACCCAAGATAATAGGATGATTATGCACAATATTTATATAAATATTAGGATCTGATATACTCTTGGAGAATCCAAGACTATAGAAATCTGTCAATTCTTCCATATCAAGCTCTCAGAGCTTGTTTCAATCCATACAAGGCTTTCTTGAGTTTGCAGACATGTGATTCTTTCCCATGGATCATGAAACCCTCAGGTTGCTCAATATAAACTTATTGCTCAACTTCACCATTGAGAAAGGCAGTCTTAACATCCATTTGGTGAAGTTTCCAATCAAAAACTGAAGCAAGAGAGATAATTATTCTGATGGAAGTATACCTAGAAACAGGAGAAAAGATCTCGTCATAGTTAATTCCTTCTTTCTAAGAGAAGCCACGAGCCACAAATCTAGATTTGAATTTTTCAACACTACCATCTGCTGCATGCTTTATTTTGTAAAGCCATTGAGAGGTTACCACTGATTTTCCATGAGGTATTGGGACTACTTCCCATACATCATTCTTTAATATTGACTCGTACTCTTCTATCATGGCATCCTACCACACTTTATGTTTGGAGGCCTCTTCAAAAGTGGAAGGTTCTGAGTCAATCACAAGATTCAAATGCGCTATCAGGACTGAGTACTTATCTGGTTTCTTACTTTCACTGAAGGTACCTTCAGGTGTTGAATGCTTTTTTGCTTCCTTTAAAATTTTTCGACACCAAGGCGGCTTCCTTTTAACAAGAGGTTTCTCTAAGGGAAACTCAACATAATCCCTTATGGGATCCACTGAAGGCTCTATGGTCTCCTCCCTCTACTCATCTGGTAGTGGTGAATCTGAAGGTTCCGAAGATGGAGCTTCCTGCTCCTCTGTATCACATGGAAGTTCTCTGGAACAATGAAAGGTTGCTTCCTCATGCAAAGTTACGTCTCTACTGACCTCAGTGAAATTTTTCCTTGGCACATAAATTATATATGATTTTGAGGTTTCACTGTATCCCACAAAATTTCCTTTCTTTCCGGAGGGCTCTAACTTAGTCCTCTTTTCTTTAGGTATATGAATGTAGGAAGGACTGCCAAAGATTCTCAAATGGGCAACTAAACTCTTCTTACCAGTGAAGACTTCTTCTGGAGTTTTATCTTCTAGGTCTTTATGAGGACACATGTTCTGAATATAGATTGTAGTGCTTACAGCTTCGGCCCAAAGAGACAATGGTAGATTTTGATCATACATCATAGCTCTGGCTTCTTCACAAATCGTCTTGTTCTTTCTTTCTGCAACCCCATTCTGCTAAGGATTATAAGGCACAATCAGCTCCCTCTTAATCCCTAAAGCCCAGCAGAGATCATTGTACTTGTGGGAGTCAAATTATTTTCCATTGTCTGTTCTGAAAACACAGATGTGTCTACCTGTCTGATTCTCAACAAGATTCTTAAAATCCTGAAAGATTCATCTTTAGTTTTCAAAAAATAAATCCAAGTTTTACGAGAACAATCATCAATAAAAATGATATAATAAAGACAACCATTCATTGATGGAGCCGTCATAGATCCACAAAGATCAGAATGAATAAGATCTAAAATTCCATTAGTTTTTCTATTACTGTGAGGGTAAGATTTCTTTGTATTTTTACCTAGAGAACAACCTCTACAAACACTATCATGCTCAAATGAAAAAACTGGCATACATGTTACCATCTTTTGCAAACCTAGGAGAGCGTTGTAGTTGATATGTCCAAGCCTTTTGTGCCATAGCTCACAGGGATTTATCATCTCGTGAGCTACTGCTTGAACAACTTGACCAATGATTTTGTAAAGTCCACTCTCTTGAGTTCTGATATTCATGGATGAGCTCAAACTCCCATTTGAGGGCCACATGAGAGCCTTCCATTTGGAGAAAGCTACTGAGTACCCTTTTCTTTCTAGCACTACAACTGAGATGAGATTTTTCTTTAATCCAGGAACATAAATAATTTCATCGATAAGAAATACATTACCTGTCTAAAGTTGAAAAGATCTTGATCCAAACCCTTTGATGTCATAGGTTCCATCAGCACCCAATTCTACCTTCACATTGAACTTCTTATGAAGATAATTTACAAGATTTTGTTTGAATCTCGTCATGTGTTTGGAGGCCCCGTTGTCCACTAACCAAACATCTTTCGACTTGGTTACAGTGTCAGAGTGGGATGAGATAAGATAACATTCTTGGTGTTGTTCTTGCTCTTTAGTAGTTGTCTCGGTTCTTTTTCTTTAAGGTTCTTCTTCCTCAATTGCAACTGAAGCATGAAACCTGCATCTCTTCTTTTTCTATGAATGAGGGTTCCTACAGTATTTTTCATAATGACCTATCCTTCTATAGTTAAAGCATCTTATTTTAGATAAATGAGAGTGAAAGTGAGAGTTCTTACCTTGGGGTTTCTTACCTTTGCCTTTGTGCTGAGGAAACTTCTTCCATCTCTTGGCTTTGACTGAAAGAGCATGGTCTCTTATTGTTGATGGTTCATACCTGCTTTCAATTCTACCCTCTTCTTCCAAACAATCATGCCATAATCTCTCAAAGTTGGGTTTAACTTCTCTTTCATTGACCAAAGAGAGAAATGTCTCTCATGAGTCAGGGAGACCATCAACTATTGTTTGTACAAGGTCATCATCATCCACTGCAATTCCAATTGTTGTAATATAATCTCTTGTTTGAGCAATTTTGGAAAAGAAGACAGAAATAGTTTTTTCATTGTTGATTAAGGTTGGTTGTCATTGATGTCAACCCTTGAAGAAAGTCTGGTAGCAAATTATGGTAGCACAAAGGTTTGGGTAATGTACCGAAGGATGTTTCATGTATAATGGTATGAGTTTTAATATATCTGAAGGTAATACTATTCTATATGGATATTACTTTTCATTCCATTTCTGGTGGTATGTGGAACGTCACATAACTCCTCACGGTTAGAGAGTTATGGTCATAAGTTGGAGAACCCAGGTTTGGGTAATGGACCCAAGTTTGTTTGATGGATAATGGTATGAGTTTTGATATATTTCCAGATAAGACTATTCTATAGGGATATTACATGTCATGCCATTTTTTGTGGTATGTAGAACGTCGCATAACTCCTCATGGTTTGAGAGTTATGGCCTCACGAATTTGGAGGACCCTCATATGTCATCTAGAAGCCCCAAAAGGTCAAAGTAGTCAAAGTGGTTTAAGAGTTTTTAGAAGGTAAATAATAAATTGAAGTGATGAGTGTA
>JZKD02S0821892.1:0-14120 GCA_000966675.3 Picea glauca
AATCCATCTTTGTGTTCACCTATTATTCAGTCAATGGGATATACTCTGTTTTAATCTTGTTTTTCATATTGTGTTGTTACCTTGAAACCAATTTCAAACCACCTTACTCAAAAAAGCCAATCATAAAACCCTCAAAACGCTTTTGCAACAAATCAATGATGGCTTAGCTTGCCCTTAGCAGTGGAGTGCAACTTTAGGGACTAATAGAAGAAATGAATCGCTACTAAGAAGAGACCTCAATAATAAATCAAGCAAAAAAGGTAACCATTGCCATTAAGAAGATCTAAAAATGGAAAAGTCATTTCCAAAGATGGGATCAAAGAAGGGGATCAAGAGCAAGGAGAATCAACAAACAAGGGGGAGCACAAATCAACCATTAAAGCCACTTAGATGGACCTACAAGGGAGAAATCCTAACTACCATGAACCAAACTCTAGAGCTCACCTCACCTTGTGCATCTTAAAACATTGTTGTTCTAACATTCAAAAGATCATTTATTAACAAAAAATTGTTATTAATATGACAGTTTACTTTATTATTCATTAACTATGCTTTGAAAAAACTTAAATTTTTCATTAACTATATATAGTTATAAACAATTTAATAATATAGCATTTATTGATTATATTTTGGAATAATATTAAATAACATATCATTTGCCTATTATTGATCAGGATTTTCTTCAAATTCTTAATTAAAATACTGAATTACCTTGAATGAAATATTTATTCGGTTCAAATAAAAATTTCCACATCAATTTTAAAAGAATTTCAATATCATATTGCAATTATTAATTTTCTTCTTTAACCATTGTAATTAGACTTACAATAAAAAATTTAAAATATTAAAAAAAAATTAACATCTTCCTTTGTTGTCAATGTTTTATAATTATAACATTATATTCTTAGAACCAGAAACAATTTATTGAATGGAATAATTTTTTGCTTGTTATTGATTTTTTATTTTAAAAAATGTGGATATACATCATGAAAATGTGAGTAATGGTTATTCTAAAACTATTTTTTTTAAATCTTTTATCTCGTCCATCTTTCTTTCCAGCCTTTTCCCTCAATTAAATTTCCTTTTATTTCCCTTGTAATATTTTCTTGCACGTACATTGATCTCGGTGAATATAAGTTATTATCCAATTAGGCACCTGATAATAGAAGCCAAAATATGCAATCAAAACAGTAGCAAAATAAAGTTAATAATGTCCTCATTTAACTAACAAAAATCTACTTACAAAAATCAAAAATCAAATTTAAGATTAAATGGCCTTCTCCTCGTCGATCGTCGATTTCAAGAAAAAGAATCCACAGATTATTCAGTCCGTTCTCTCATTGGCATTGGATCTTATTCTGCAACATGGCAACTTCGATCCAAAATTGAGATCTTATGCCTGTTGAAGACAACTAAAAGTTATGACCGTACCATTCTCTGTTATCAAGCCCACTTTCTGTAGCGTAACTCTACCTCCGAACCAATTGATGCCGACATCACCGGACTCCATATTTCACCAAGAATCTTGGAGAAATACTAAAACGGAAGTGATCCTGAGCAAGCCTCACTGTTGATGTATACGCGTGTATTGAAAAAAATAATAATGTACAAGCACTGTCGTCTGTCAATTTACTTGTGTTTCACAGGCGAAGCTGAGCTTGCTAACAACAGTGACTGAGATTGAGGCTGAGACTGGCTCAGTACAGAATCCGAGGTAAGATGGGCAGAGTTTTGGGAAGGATACAAACTCCCAGCAACAAGAGAGTCACTTACTAGCCCTGGATCGTCAAAGTTGAGTCTCCCACTGACACGCCGGCTTCTTACACGGTCAAAGACAAAAACCAGTAGGTTATTATAAAATATATACTACAATATCAAAATTCAAGATTACGAAATGACAGATCGTTTTCCGAGACAAACCTATTCAGGCGATTATTAATAGCTGTCAAATCTTTTGATGGGCTTTGATATGCATGAGTACTTTCGCCAACACACGCGTAGAAACTTTTTGAATGGTGTGAATTAAGAGTCTCCATCTACAGAAAGAAGCAAGAAAACATTTAGTCAGGACTTTCAACACTGAAATTTATCTTCAAAATCTCCTCCATACAAACAGGGAAACAAAACATGGAAGGAAATGACTGAATCGAAAAATAGACAAATTCATAAGCATTTGAACTAACATTAGAATATCAGACTGTAGTTTTGCCTCCCTTGTTATTTATAAGGAATAAAGGATGTACAAGCCAAATATATTGCACACTAGCAAAAGACACAAAATAGAGTTGATATCTGTAAACACTTTAGGACATCAGTGATGCCTTCTGTAAACAAGAACAAATACCTTGGCAGAGCGAAGTGGGGAAACATAGACATTATGCGTCGCAGATACTTTCTTAGGAGACATATCAGGAAGCCTCCGAAATGGTGATGATCCAGGCGATCCAGGAGATGGGCCTGATCAAAGAATCACGTGAGCTCATATTATGTTTTAGTTAAAATTCATCTAAGGTAGTCATGAAATTAAATGCATCCATACCATCACTTTTTTCTGTATCTTCAGACCCATGGCCATGTTTTACAGGAGAATCACTAGGGGCAAACGGCACCAACAATGGCTTGACAGCAGGTATAAATACTCTATTGTAAAATACAATAATATCCACCGTCTCATGCCCTGATTTCTGTTCAACAATGCACAGGAGATCAAATTTGAATAAATAGACATTTTTTAACTGATATCGGAAATAACTAGACAGACAAGGGTATATGCCTACGAAGGCTGAAAATAAATAATGTACCCCATATCGCTTTGTGGATGACGAATCAATAAAGACATTACGAAACACTTGAGGTTTGCATTGAGGTTGCTTCTTGTAGTTAAAAATAATCTCCCGAAATGTCAAGTTCATTCGTTGGACCTGCAAAAGAGCTCCCAACAGATCAAACTGGTTGTTGATCTGCAAATTCAGAAATTCACCAATGCAATCTATTTCATTTGCAAGTGGAACTGACCTTTGAAATTCCATAGAAGCTACAAAGAATGACTTGGTCAATATGTCTATTGAAGAATATACTTGTCTCCTGGCTAAGCACAAGGTTTAGAAGCCGATAAACTTGTTCCATAACAAGATTGGGTTGCTGTAGTCTTTCAGACAAGCCTTTGATTCTAATGGCAGCTAGCTTAAGAACCTACACAATCAATTATATTTTGAATGAAATAACATCAACATCTGGTCAAACTTGAAACAACCATTAATCATCAAAACTCACACACCTTTGTTTATTTGCATCTAGAAATTTTACAAACTCTGTCAGTTTATGTAAAGCCAAGCCTGAAACGCACAAAAAATATGTGCAAATCAGAGGGAAGTGCCAACATACCTTTTGGAAAAATACATACATTATCGTCTCTGCACAAGTCTCACCCCCTCCTGCAAGACTTGGCCGTGTGGGACTAAAAACACACCAAGAATTGAAAGCAAAAGGTTAAAGACCAAAACAAGAAAAACAATATTAAACTAGAAACAATGAATCGTTGCTGGTTATCCAAATAATCTTAAGAACAGAACCACCTCGCAAAAGCTGATTGTAGAGGAGGCTGTGGTCTTGATTTTCCAGGGAAAGCTGAAAAAGCCGACGACCGCTCCTTCACTGGAGAAACAAAGCTATTATGTTCCCCCGTAACTCCAATTGTCTCACTGGAAACTACAGTAGTAGCAAGCCTCTGAGGAGAAGATGGAGTATCAACATTAAGATCTGCAGCATAAGATTTGTCGAGTAACACGTAGTTAGGTGAAAAAATGCATATGGGTTTAAAATAACTTTTATGATTTGAAAGAAAAAAGATGTCATTACTTCCAGAATGACCAGGTGGCTGTGAAATAAGGATTGAGAAATAGGTTCCCAATCAACAAATGAGAACAGCAAAATCTTGGCATATGTACATGGGCCATCCCAACAAGTTCAATCCCCAAGGTTGTCGAAGACAGAAAAAAATCAGTTTCATTGCATCAAGGTATTTTGAACTATTAATACATGTGCACAAATCTACAGCCAATTTGACCCATGGGCAATTAAGATTCAAAATCTCAACAACAGTGAATCATGAAAAAGAAATCAAAGTTCAAACAGTAGTTATTGAACTGGCCAGTCCTGCCACCATATAAGTTCTGAATCTCTTTCATATTACTCGGAATGTTTATAGCAAAACTTATATGCATGCAATAGGTAAAAAATGATGAATACCACAAAAAAGTAGAAAAAGTAAAGATAGCACAAGTGACCTGCCAATAATGTCTGAATGTCAAACAAAAACCAAGTGACGAGATCAATTAGCAAAATCAAAAACAAGTGATAAATTAAAATCAGCAGCATAAACTGAATACTTAACAAACTTGCAGAGCAACAGTTATAGAAGACATCAATTACAGGCATTTTTAAAAGTTAAAACAATGAGAAAATTGCCATCAATATCCAGATACAGGCAAATACGACCACAGAGAGAAAAGTCATGGTATTACATCAACGAAAAGTACCAAAAGCATCTCCCTAATCTGAATCATATATTTAGTTTTGAATCACTTATGTGTAACTCCAAGTGTGTGGGCAAATCATTCACAACCAGTACAGTAAAATGTAATGAAAACTGCAAATATTCCGAATGTGAAGATAGCACATCTGACCTGCCAATGATAATGGAATATAAAACAAAAAGATAAATCAGAATACCAATTGGCAAAATCAAGAATGAGCGATGAATTAAAGTCGGCAGCATAACAAAGAATTTAGATTCTAAAAAACTGAATGGAAAAAAAGCAACTGTCGATAAAAATAAAATAAAATAAAAAAATCAGCATATGGCATTACATTGACTTCTCACCTAAAGCGTTTCAGCAATCTGAATCATAAGTTTAGTCAATACAGAGAGTCAATTGTGGATTGTTCAAGTTTGAAATTCTCAATGTACAATGAATACACAAGGAAATATTTTCTGTTTTGTGAACATCTCTTTATCAAATTGAATAAAGAGAGTTTTACATAAAGATCAAAGAGACATAAAGATGCATATGAACTGACCACTTACAAGAGAATAAACAAGTGCCTCATAGGGATCCAATATTCAGTTTAAAGTAGTTACACACCCAAACCACCTAAACTGCTTCAAAATTTCAATTTCCCACAGATGATGATGTACTGATTAGATTTGAAACAAGATGCAGAACAGCACTGTAACCAGTTACAATTTTATATCCATCTAATCATTCTCCCAACCTATTGCTCCCGGAAAGTTGGCATTCAACTGGTCAAAATAATGTTCCGAGTCTTTTTTAAAGATGGAGATAAATGTTCCACTAAAAGATATCACGTCACTTCAGTGAATAATCCAATTCTCATGCAGCCAAACACAGCATACATTCAAAAGGAGAATGTATCCATTTAAGCAATCCTCTTAATGCTTCAACAGATTGACGTCTAGGTGAAATTCCCAATATCAAGTTTCTCTTCATTGATTAAGGGATAAAGGCAAAAATCTATAAACAAAGATGCATTGTATCCAGTCAGAATTGGTCTGCATATTCATGTGTTATTATACTTATATCTGATTCTAATATCCAGGTTTCATTATACTTACTGAATGGCCTGAAGTCAAATGATGCTGATTCTGAAAGGAGTGTTATCTAGGAAGCTACTGTTTTTCAATAATAAACTAAAGGAACGTGACATACGAATTATAGCAGACATAAATGCTAGTCTCCAAAGTCAGACAGAGTGTAAAGGTTTTGCGCTTCATGCAATTTCAAGTGAAATTAGAAAATATTTTTCCTCTTGAAGAGCAACTGTAACTACAAAATTGTTCAAACTACTGAATTAGTCCAAAAATCTTTCCCCATAAAAAGAATCACTAAAGAATAGGAGCTTGTAATTTGAAATTACCTGTTTGCCAACAATCCATTGCATGGTCATAAAACATATTTCGAAAAAAGATAAAAAAACATTGACCTCAAAGCACAGCAAAATTACAGCATTTGTAGAAATCCAGAAAAGCATGTAAAAAAAAGTGGTGTACATATAGGGGGAAATGCAAAATAATTCAGAAAAAAAAAGCAAAAGAAAGTAATCAGGGCAGGGATTTCATTCACAAAAGACTTCAAAACATCTCAACCTTTTAGGCAATAAATTTGGACTTGCCTCCTCAGTCAAGGCTTTGAGTTGGAGTACTCCTATGGCATATATTAATCTGGGGCCAAATGAAACACAATATAATTTTTTGTAAATTCAGGAGTATTTTGTGACTATGAAGTATGAACCACTATTTGAAAATATCTAGCTATTTATATAACATAATACACTCATTAAGTATCAATTCTACAAAGATGCTTGGAAATGCAGTCACAGTAAGATGCAGTTTAAACATATGTCTCAGTAAAACAACCATACTATCTTAGATGACACAAAAAGAAGACATTATCCAAAAACCACAAAAACAAATAACACAAATGGTGAAATAGAAACAGAAAGTGCAGCTAGGTAGAAAGATACATTACAACCATGAGTGAACAGATGATATTAACTACCTGATGAAGCCTCAGTTCTTTGAGGGATTGCAGAAGTGGCACCATAATTCATTGCAATAGCATCAAGTGAGGGCATAGGATCTGCTAGTAGACCTAAACGATTGATTTCTGCTGAAAGGCCAGGCTTTGCTACAATCAAGGAATTGTACATCGAGGAGCCTTTCTCCCATGCCATGGTTTCAAGTATTCTTTCCTCTAAAGAGTTCAGATGTCGTTTTAACTCTCTTGGAAGAGTTTCCTCGTGCCTTACAAAACTCTCTATTACCTTGCTCAAATCAAATGCAGTTATCCCAGTTCGCTCAAGAACCGTAGGAAACATCATTGTAACAGTCTTGTGAGTTGCCAAAACAAGTTCTGCAGAGCAAGCAAGCATGCACCTATGGAACCTTTCATTGGTCAACAGAGAAGTCAAGTTTCGGCTTCGCAATCTGTTTGACTCTGCTCTGCACATTGCAGCCAAAACCCTGTAATACAGCTTTAATGCTTCCATCCTACGCTGTTCTGACCATATGCCATCCATCAAGGCTGCACTCTGGAGACTTCCAGCAACACACCTTTCCCCAGGTGCACTACTAGGGAAAATTGCTTCTAGTATTATTCTTGCTCGGTGACTTACATCTGCGGTGATGTCCCTGTCACACGATGAAAGAAAATGCCCAAGCTCTGAAGAAGGTTTTGAAGGAAGTGGAGCTATGACAGTTCGAAGCCACTTTGCAGTTGTCATTGTTGTGCTCACTGGTGTAGGGGGTGGCATCTTAATACTAGCAGCAGCAGAGCTTTCTTTCACAGGGGATGCCAAGGGAGAGCCTCGTGGAGATGGTGGACTTGTTATTGTCTTTGTAGGTGAGGAAATATTATCAAATTTTCTCTGCAGAGTTTGAAATCAATATGTGATTATTCTTATCAGAAAGCTGACTGCATACAATCAATAAAACTCCTGAAATAGTAAATATATGCCATTTAAAGAATCTAAAATGCATATTTGAAAGTTACCCTGCACGGGAACGAGTACAGACCATGTTCACAGCATGCTAAAAACAAAACTATTTAAAAAGCCATGTGCCAATCTTGAGGTGTGGCAAAGACATGGCACTGCAACAAAGTATGGGAAATATCAAGATAACATACAAATAAAAATTTACCATTGTACAAAATCTAAAACAAAGTATTTATACTTTACAAACAACAAAAAATTTGGTACATGACAACATAAAGGCAAAAATATGACCACAAACTTGAATTAAGACTCAAACCCACCTATAAATTTCCTCTGTTTCGTCCTAGATGTATTTGACAAGGCAAACAGAACAAAAGTAGAAAATCAACTCCTGAAGTTGCAATGAACAAAATGGGATAGAAGACAGAAAAAATTTGGAAAAATGAACAGAAAAATACAATAATGATCTCATATATTTATAAAGAACTTCATGAAATTAATTATGAGGCAAACAAAGACCCAATAATCTTCAACTATTTAGCACTTTGACAGGGCTGAGGGCAAGCATTCTACTATAGTATAATTATGCAAGGTTGATCAAATTATGAAAGAAATACTAATATAGACTGTGTATACAAGGTTGGATATGACTTACCTTCACTCCAGACACAGTGCCAGAACCTCCAGAGTTGCTTCCCGAACCAAACAGACTATCTTCTTCATTCACAAACATCCGCTCATCAAGTTCCCCTCTATCATATATTGCATCTTCGTAATCCTTTTCTAGGATTTGAATGCTTGATACAACAGAGCTCTCTTCCAGAAGACCATCAAAATAGGAGAAGGCATCTGAAAGATTGAACCCAGATTAAATTCATTCGTCTCTGAATAGGCATTCCATGAGATGGTGAAGACTAATGCAAGGAATAAATCACAACCTGTGTCAATATCCTTTAACTCTTCTGCTTGGCATTCTGAAGCTGGACGTGGACTTTTCTTCAGAATGTCAACAATTAAGTTATTGGCCATTTTCACTGTTTCTAGCAAGTCAACTTCTGAGGCATGAAAGATATTGCATAGAGATGATATAAGATCAACTTCCTTGCCACATTTCCTAACTGAATCAAAGTATATGTTAGTAATAGGATAGCCAGAGATCAGCCAAACAATCCAAAAAATAAATAAATAAAGAGCTGGTCAAACCAATAAGAGATTACCAAAGCGTGTAGAATCATCAAGAGAAAACTTCCTGTAACGGATGGGAACATGCAAAATCAGAATAGCCTGCAATAGAGATCTTGCCCCAATTAGCATATTATCATGAAGACTATAAATTGTGTTTGAAGTCTAACTAGTGAAACGAACATGTTTTCACAAAAATTAACTAAACCTAATTGCTTCATCGTTCTGCAACTTACCAGAATTGACACCAATCCATTTGTGCAAGTAACCATGTCTTTAAATCGGCTAAAAACATGGACTCTGAGTGCCAAGAACAGCATCCAACCAAATCGGAGATAGTTTGACAGAGGCCCAGAGCCATTTGCTACCACTGACAAACTCTTACCCTGGAGGTCATTCCCTGACAAAAAGAAGTCCTGGTACGCACGTTTAAAGTGCCTGATATCATGATGAGAAGATTGAAAAATGTGATCAACATAACCATTGCTAAACATTCTCGTTCAAGGGTAAAAACTCAGCACAAAAGAATAAAAACATTTAAAACAATCAAATTCAAGTATGAAAACATACATTACAGTCAAGAAATAATAGGAGTACAGAGGAAAAACTCAATGTGTATTATATGAAGGATGTTATTTCAAAGTTTATTCAATTCAAACACTTTATCTGCAACTCGTATAGCCAAGTAGTATGACTGGTAGATATAAATAGTTAAAGAATCCTCATCTGACACAAAAAATAGCGATTAAGTTAGCAAGACCTCCTAATGGGAAAAGAGGCCTCCAACTCAAGATGGAGGGGACTGGGTTACACAATCAGCATCTACCCATGCCACCAAATGGAAACCTACAAAATGTCCTCTGGCTGCTCTGCTGAACAGTCCTCCAACTGCAAATAGTTTCTGCTCTTGAACACAGGATTTCTTAGCAGCTTCAGACGTCCATCATCACCTACACACTCTAGTCAGCATGTTATTTTTACAGTAAGAATGTTTTGACAAAGAATGTAGCTCTCACCTACTTGATATAGTCAGAATCTTTTAAGGTCCCGATACTTTTTTAATATATACAGGTACTTCCCTAACACTTCTTTTAGATGATTAATGTTTTTTGAATTTTACAAAACCTCAAATTGCTGAGGTTGTCTGTGGAGTGCAACTTGGAAGAAATATGATGCAACAAGCACCTTAAAAATAAATCACATGAAGCAACAGATTTAACGACTACTGTTATATCTCTAGCAACCTTGAAATTACTTTACTGTCATCATGTCAATCCCACCACATTTAAATGTAGTCACGTGGATACCCTCTTGTTAACTGACCTATGGCCTTCTCAAAGCATGCCATAGATGCAATTATTTGCTGTCACAAAATGTAAGCTCATTCCAACATCAAGCCTTGAAATTTCAAAAGTATTCTCAAGCCACTTAATGCCAAGATCTGTGTTGAATCTGTTCTCCTTCCTCTTCCAAATTTGATGTCCCCAAACTATGTTTTTATTTAACCATGCGTTGAAGCCTTCTTCTGTCTCTGAAGTTGGAAAACTGTGGCAGGTCCCCTCAACATATTTCTAGACTTGTCATTTTCTCCAACATCATACTGGCATGGCCCTCAAAAAACCCACATCCATCATAATATATCGAACTTGTAAAAGGCCTGCTCTATAGCAAGCCTTGTGAACTTGCAGTTTGATTTTTACATGTATGTATCAAACAAAGGAGGGATCCTCTTAAATCAAGTAAAACTCAATCCTTAGGTTGCTGCTTGTAGGAGGAAGTAACAGGGCTATGAAAACAAAAAATGCAATTATAAGGCATTCAAACTACAAACAAAAATTAATTTCTACCAACATAATTTCCTTTAAGTCTTCCATAACTTCTTCCAAGGCATATTGAATGGTAGTTCTTCATGTCTGAACCCCAACTAACAAGGCTTCAAATTTTGATTAAATCACATCTATCTCTAGTCGTACTGGCATCTGAGGCCTTCACTCAATGAAAGCCATTTCTTACAAAGAAACTTTGACTTACAAATAGAACCATGTCCCTCTTGAAACTTTGATTCCATTATCAATCATTCCCCTTGAAGGTAGCACTCAATGCAGATATTATCTCTTACAAGAGTGGCACATTCACATTCCCTTACAAACTTAACACTGCTCCAATATCAATTATTATGGAACACTCAAATTCAAATACAGTAGTTGATTCAAAACTATGTCATTCCAATGGAAGGACAAATTGTTTTGGAGAGTAGTAGTATGTCTTTTAATTGAGGCCTGCAAAAGCAAACTAATGGGATTTTACCGTTCACTCCCCCTAGAGGGCAAGTGATTTAGAAAGCCTACATCACCAGCCTCCAGGACTGCTCTGAGAGAAGTCATGAGCGGAAAAACTGCATTCGAAAAATTGTAAGCAATCACAGTAAACTTGAACCCATGACAAACTAACTTACTAATATGGAATCACTTGAAATTAATTATAGCCATTTGAAGATAACACAGAATGCAGACTGAACAAGAAAAAAGGAAATATAGAAAACTCAATTCCAAAATCCAATTATTCACACCAAAACCAAAGAGGAAATGAAGAAAAAACAGAGCAAAAACTTCAAATACGAAAGGACTGCCATCAAATGGTTCTGGAAAACAGAACCATATTTGAAATGAACTATATAAGAAAAAGAAAAGTGCATACCTGCATAAACAAGTCAGGTGAATAAAATTGGCCTGAAGCTCTTTTGCCTGTTAACAAACACAAAAATCAGTGAAGAAATTTGATAGTCATTAAAAATATCTGAAGTAGGCAAAACAAACCAAACAATGGGAATAAAATAATGTTAGACTTCAGATTACCTGAAGTTTTTTCTCCCAATCATTGCCATAAAGCTTGCTCAAAATAGAGTCTGCCTTGAGGAAAAACTGAGGCATTTCATTCAAGAAACCCACAATCCTGTGCACAGAAGAAAACCAGATGGTCAGATAAATGAACACAAAACAAAACTCTTAAAAAAGGGTTCGATGTTTGACATTACAATTACTAAACAAAAAATAGTTGGTACTTGATCTTTGCGACTCTTAATATCTGATAAAGAGTGAAACCCGTATCATTATCCGCTTGGTTTCCTTTACTAACACTATTCCCACCGACCAGTCGTTTCACAGTATACAGGACAGAGGCAAACCAAAACCGCTCATTATCGTCCGCCTGATATCAAAATTTGCACATCAATCAGAATATTTTGGGATGATAAAAAGAGTTTGAAAATTTACAGCACAACCGAAACCTGTCAAACTGTCGCTTAAAGCTTCGAGAAAAAAAAATGAAACACACTGATTTGCCTAAATATTTTTAACACGAAAAAAACACTACACTAACAAGCCCTTGCAAAAGAGTAAAACATATTACTTTTCGTTAAATCCAAACGAGATTTTCTTAAAAGATAGAAAAAAAAAATTAAGAAAAAATTGCATAGAAAGCCGTGATTCAAGCATTCAGGCGGAACGAGGACAATACATTCCCACTGCCGGGGGCTGCAATAATAGCCAGCAGAATATGCTCGGTTTCTCTGAACAAACGCAGTGCTTCTTTCGTTGTCTCATCGTCCAGCGATAGACCGTTCTGTTTACAAAAAATTGGCATTAAACAGTTTCCTAAACCAAAGTCGTGCAAGGTTTCATTTGAGCAAAAATTTTCTACATAATTTACAAAAAAATTGGCGTTAAACAGCTTCCTGAGTCGAAGTCCCAGAAAGCTTCGTCGCAGGAAAAAATATTTTACAAAACAAACCATTACCTGACAGAAATCTAACAACCGAGCTTCCATACCGTCTTCTTTTAGACTTGATCCGTTTGATGTCTTGGAACGTTTAACGTCTTCCATTTCAACCGATCCCGGACTCATAATACAACTTTCTGCGATTTTAAATAGGCATTGAAACCTCTCTTTAAATGCTCATTCTACCTCAACCGCCTGCTGCAACAATATTTACATCGTGCAAAACTACTCCTCGTGAAGTTATTTTTCACTACCGAAAACTTATCCAGATAATGCGTAAAATAGAGCATGTCAACGATAAGAGTCCTGGTAAATAACTGCCACTCCTTTATTTTATTTTCAGGCGACCGACATTTACTAACACAGGCTAAAAGCCCGGTCAACTAGCGTCCTGCTGCCAAAATTCGCAGCATCTAGTTCCGTCAGGCCCGAAAAAAAAAAAACATGACCCTAACCTTGACACTGCAGTTTTTTGCCTAAACTTAGGCTTCTATGATAAATGTATGTTGCCTCTACTAAATTTACTAACAGAAACGTCTAAATAAAACGAATCTAGCTATGCTTTTACGAGATTTGACACTCGATAACGCAGGGCTAAATTCACATACAAAAACTTAAAAAGAAAGACTCATACCTGAATTCAACAGCTCCGCTGAGGGTTTTACCGTAATCTCCTACTAAAACGAGCTCATCGAAGGCAATTTTATATCAATCGATGGAGCTCGAGCTGCAGAATCCAATGAGACGCATTGCAACCGCGATTACCAAAAAGATTTTAACAACAAATGGCATCCACTGACCAGGGTTCTGAACTCGCGGAGTCCCTATGTGGTCTCCCCCTATTACCTTGGC
The DNA here is from genome assembly GCA_000966675.3 of Picea glauca. Lineage (NCBI taxonomy): Eukaryota > Viridiplantae > Streptophyta > Pinopsida > Pinales > Pinaceae > Picea > Picea glauca. The sequence goes on from JZKD02S0821892.1 coordinate 13,327, forward strand.
ACAGGGTTGTTATTACAGCTTGTCATAAGCTTTTCCGCTTGGGGAAATGATCTTGTCGTAGCGCGGGAAATCATACATACATACGCATGTCCATGCCATGCACACATACATACCATACCCATACTCAAATTCACCCTTGATACAAATAAAATATAATAAGTAGTAAAATCAAATTTCTTTACTGTTATATGATTAGTTTATTGAACAAAATAAATTGAATTATTATATATTTTAACTTATTAAGTTTATTGAGTAGTAAAATCAAGTTTCTTTATGGTTATATATTTACTTTTTAACGAAATAAATTTAATTATTATATATTTTAATTTAATAAGTTGTGGTTAAAAATTTTAATTATTAAATATAATAAATTGTCGTTTATTATGCTATGTAATATTAAATTTTGTTTCGAGTAGTGTATAATGATTTTTATGTGGTTTTATGTAACATTTAATGCTATGTAACAAAACAGATATTGATCACCATAATTTATCGATCAAAACAAAGTATAATTTATCACAATGAAAATTGTCACAGATCTCGAATTTGAATTGTTTCAAATTAAACAATTTTTATGTGGTTCTATGTAACATTTAATGCTATGTAAAAAAATAGATATTGATCACCATAATTTATTGATCAAAACAAAGCATAATTTATCACAATAAAAATTGTCACAAATTTTTAAGTAAATTTTATTATTATTTATATTTTCACTTCAATATAATTTTAAATTTAATAAATTTTCATAATATTAGAAAATATTAAAATAAATTTTACTCATATACTATAAT
>JZKD02S0821914.1:0-14441 GCA_000966675.3 Picea glauca
AGGAGGAAGACATAGAAGTGAGCAGTCCGCGAGGAATACCAGACCAGACAAAGCGGGGAAGGAAGACTGAGAAGAAGCGAAGAGAAGAGAAATCCTACAAGGAAGTGGTTCAAGGATCACAATACACAATTCTAGAGATGGTGAACACCAGATCGGGGGCGAAACTAGGGAAGACCTCAAAAGGAGGTCACCCTCCACATCCAGGTAAATAATGCAATACGTCTCCTGAAATTGCAGAGGACTGGGCAACACCCTAAAAGAAGAAGCCATTAAGGACCAAGTAAGGCTAGTGAGGCCTGAATTCCTTCTAATCCAAGAGACGAAAATGGAGGAGGAAGCCCTCCTCCGTGCAAGTAACGCATTCTGGAAGAAAGGCCCTGGAAGGGCAGTAAGCGCCAGAGGAGCTTCGGGGGGATTAACAACTTTCTGGGACTCCGCAAAGCTCGACCTAGTAGAAGAAGAAGGAACCACCCATTGGTTATTCACCAAACTGTACCATAAAGACTCGGGACATCTGGTAAGCCTCTTCAACTTGTATGTCCCTGTTTTATTTAATGAGAAAAAAGAATGTTGGGACTCTTTAAAAATGTTCCTCAATCGGCATGACCTTGAGAACTTAATAGTGGTCGGAGATTTAAATGTGACCCTCTCGCTGGACGAGAAGAAAGGAGGTTCCATTGTCTGGGATCCTGCTAGAGAGTGGGTTGAAGACCTGATGTCGGGCTAGGAGCTGGAAGATATCTCTCCAACCAATAGGAAATTTACTTGGTCCAACAAAAGGATCGGACCAGGTCACATAGCAGCCCGACTTGATCGTTTCCTCATCCATTCCTCTTTTCTTACTCTTGGCCTCATGGAGGCCTCCAAGATTCTCCCGCATTATACTTCTGACCACAAACCAATATCCCTCTCCCTCTCTATTGGGTTAGCGCTAGGTCCTATCCCGTTCAGATTTTGCCCAATTTGAACAGGTTGGGATGGCTTTCTCAATCTTGTCCATAATACCTAGAACGAACCTATTTCGGGGTCCCCCTTTTATGTTTGAGAGGAGAATCTCAGAAGGCTCAAATTCAATTTAAAGACGTGGGCTAAAAAGCTAGGATCTCCCATGGACGAAAGGAAAAGAATTCAGAAGACCTTGGAAAGACATCAATTGTTCATGGAAGAATCCCAAGTCACCCAGGAGCTACTCAGCCGGGAATCCGAGCTTCAAAGGAAGTATCACAAAAGTTGTAGAGAAGAGGAAATCTATTGGAGAGTCAAATCAAGGGCGTTGTGGCTTCGAGATGGAGACAAGAACATAGCTTTTTTTCACAAGCAAGCCCAAGCTAGGAAAAATTACAATTGCATCAGCGAGATTCAATAGCAAGACCAAGTCATTAAGGACTTCCAAGGCATGAAGGAGGCTGCTCACTCCTTTTTCAAAAACCTTTACTCCGCTCCTGATACGGAGCCAGTGGACTCGAACTCCTATCCTATATCAGAAATTCCAGCCCTGGTAAAGGACGAAGACAATTGGATGTTGAATAGGCCTGTTAGTATTAGTGAAGTCAAGAAATCCATCTTCAATATGGATCCAGACAAAGCGCCTGGTCCGGACGGGTTCACAGCCCGCTTCTACACTTCGTGTTGGGATATAATAAAAAAGGATTTGTACAGAATGGTAATGAAATATCATAACTGTACCAAACTGGGTGGCAGCACAAACTCCTCTTTCTTGGCCCTCATCCCAAAAGAAAAAGGTGTTAAAAACTTCAACAGATTCATGCCTATCTCCCTCTGTAATACGGGATATAAAATCATCACCAAAATAATGGATAACAGACTCAAAAGAATTTTGCCGAAATTGATTCCAGAAAATCAAGGTGGGTTTGTGAAAGGGAGACATATTCTAGACAACATTATTTTAGTCCAAGAAGCCATCCATACCAACTGCAAGAAAAAAGAGAAGGGCATGGTAATCAAGATGGATTTAGCCAATGCCTTTGACAAAGTCAAGCATGACTTTCTCTTTGCAGTCATGAGGAACTTTGGGTTCAATCATAAATTTATTGAGTGGGTTAAGGCCTGTATTATAGCCCCTTGGATTTCTCCTTTGATAAATGGTCGTCCTGCAAATTTTTTCCAGGCCTCAAGAGGGCTAAGGCAAGATTTTCCTCTCTCCCCCATGCTCTATGTCATTCAAGCCTCGGTGTTAAGCTTCCAACTACATAGATGTCTTCAAAACAGAGCCCTCCCAGGTATCAGATTCGTCCCTAATGTCAAGGAGGTCAGCCACGCCCAGTTCACTGACGACACCCTTTTATTGGGCGATGCCAACATTAAGATAGCAAGGAATTTCAAAACTGAACTTGACATTTATAAAGACAGATCTGGTAGCGAAATAAACTATCACAAAAGTAAGATTTATGGATGGAACTGCACCCCGCAAGAGATGCTGCAGATAGGCCAAATTCTTGAGATGGAAGGTATCACAACATGGGACAACTTCATCTACTTGGGGATCCCAATATTCAAAGCCTCCTCTAAGGTAGCACACTGGCTACCCCTATTGGATAAACTCAAAAACAAGATCAATGCGTGGGGGGCAAACTCGCTCAACAAAGCAGGCAAAGTTATCTTGATGAACTCAGTCATTACTAGCCTCCCGATTTACCAGTGCTCGGTTCTTCTTGCTCCCAAGACTATAACAAATAAAATTGATGAAATGCTTCAGAGATTTCTTTGGGAAGGCGGCAGGAATTGTGAAAAGAAGCTCCACTTGGTAAGATGGGACAAGGTCAAGAAGCCAAAGATGGAAGGGGGTCTTCATATCAGAGATGTGGATGTTCACTATCTTGCCATGGGAGGCAAAATTCTGTGGAATATGATTACGGGGAAAAGAACCTGGAGCAAGCAAATTCTCAGGAAAAAAGACTTCATAGGTGATAGAGAGAGATGCCTTGAGAAGCCTGCTAAAGTGAAGAAAGGTTCCCCGATTTTCACCCTATGCAAAAGAGCCCTGCCTTATTTTAGCTCAAATCTCACCTGGATACCGGGGAATGGGGCAAAAATCAGGATCTGGGAGGATTCCATACTTGGAGAACAACCACTTACATGGGTAAGTGAAATAAGGAGTATTAAAGATTGGCTCTTGTCTAACAATTGCAGAACGCTATGGGACATCTCCCTCTGGAAGAATGATGATAATGAATCCTGGAAAGGCTGGAATCTAGGAAACTATCCGGATGAGATTAAAGAGGAAGCAACACTTCTGCTGGATTTCCTACAAGGGAAGTCGCCAATTAGTGCCAGATCCAAAGATAAGCGGGGACGGGGTTCATAATCGGGGCTATACACAGCAGCAACTGGCTACTCATCAATTCTTGGAATCCCATGGGTTCCTCCCAATCCAGCTTCGTGGAAAGCCCTCTGGAATTTTCCCTCAATTCCTAAAGTAGACATTTTTATGTGGACCCTGCTCCACAACAACATCTTAACCAATGATAATCTAAAGAGGAAAGGCTGGGAAGGGCCTTCACGCTGTCCTTTGTGCAACCAGGCAGAAGAAACTACTGTGCACCTTCTCTTTAATTGTGATTTCTCCAAAGAAGCTTGGGGCCTCCTCTTAGGATCGGTCTCCATAAATTTTCCGTCCTCTGCCTCAGAACTTTTAAGCAATTGGATGTCTCTGTTTCCTTTCAATCTGAGCAAGAAAAACCTCCTCAAAACTATCTGGATGTGGACCCCCAAATTCCTGTGCTGGAAACTATGGTTGGAGAGGAATAATAGAATATTCAAGGAGGAAAGTAGAATGCCATCCCAGGTGGCTATTAAAGCTAGAACTATGCTCTCAGAAGCCTTAAACTCAAAGAACTCCATTAGAAACTCGACCCCCCTCTCGGTTGAAGAAGAACACTAGATCAAGGAGTTCATCCAGAATCAACCAGGCATGAAAGACACCAAACCCCCACAAAAAAGGAAATGGGAAATTCGGATGGAGGAACAGGACTTCCTTAAATGGAGATCTGCTCTGGATGAGTGGTGTCTCTTCTTCGATGGGGCCTCAAAAGGGAACCCCGGTCAAGCTGGAGGAGGGGGCATCATTATTGAACCCTTTGGCACAATCCACCTGTCTTATGCCTGGGGATTAGGACACATCTCCAATAATCATGCTGAATATCTGGCTCTGTGGCAAGGTCTCATACAAGCGTTAAAGTTGAATGTCCAGAAGATTAGGATTTTTGGTGATTCCAAACTGGTGGTAGAAGCGTTGAACTCCAAGAAGATCCCAAAGGATATTACCTTGGCCCACATGTACAAGAAAATACTCATCCTTCTGCCGCAACTCAGGGAATATAAAATTTATCATGTTTTGAGGACTCTGAATGGACAGGCAAACACCGAGGCCAATCGTGGTACTCTACTGAGTAAAACCCAATTGACTATCAATGGGGAAATATCACACCAAGCAATTCCCTAAAGTCATGATGGATCTCGACTTATCTCTTCACGTGGACAAGCCAACTATACCCGAAGGACATTGGATTGATCGGATCCAGCACAGTAATCGTGGGACGGGCCGCAATCTTAGCTCAGAGATTCGGCGTCAGCAACTATCCAGGATGGGATCACGAGTTGTGGCAGGTAACATAGATTATAAGGGAATCCATCTGAAGAAAGTCTTCATTTCCTCAGTTAGATGCGCACATTTCCAGAGCACAAAGAAGAAGCAAAGTTATAGAAGCAGAAGCAATGGATTCCTCTTCCAAGCCACCTCTCTCTCCTCGGGAGAGACTCGACCTGATAAAATTAGAGCTGGAGAGCATCAGAGCATCCACGAGCCAAATGAAATGGGAAACGTTGAGCATCGAAATCTAGGAACTAAGGGAAGAAATAACAGAAGAACTCCAGGCGGGCCTCAAGGACGTGGCTATTCTCATGGGCGATCTGGGAAATCGTCTATGCAAACTGGAGGAACAGGTCGCAGAACTTACCAAGGTGATCAGCAAGATCTCGNAGGAGGAAGACATAGAAGTGAGCAGTCCGCGAGGAATACCAGACCAGACAAAGCGGGGAAGGAAGACTGAGAAGAAGCGAAGAGAAGAGAAATCCTACAAGGAAGTGGTTCAAGGATCACAATACACAATTCTAGAGATGGTGAACACCAGATCGGGGGCGAAACTAGGGAAGACCTCAAAAGGAGGTCACCCTCCACATCCAGGTAAATAATGCAATACGTCTCCTGAAATTGCAGAGGACTGGGCAACACCCTAAAAGAAGAAGCCATTAAGGACCAAGTAAGGCTAGTGAGGCCTGAATTCCTTCTAATCCAAGAGACGAAAATGGAGGAGGAAGCCCTCCTCCGTGCAAGTAACGCATTCTGGAAGAAAGGCCCTGGAAGGGCAGTAAGCGCCAGAGGAGCTTCGGGGGGATTAACAACTTTCTGGGACTCCGCAAAGCTCGACCTAGTAGAAGAAGAAGGAACCACCCATTGGTTATTCACCAAACTGTACCATAAAGACTCGGGACATCTGGTAAGCCTCTTCAACTTGTATGTCCCTGTTTTATTTAATGAGAAAAAAGAATGTTGGGACTCTTTAAAAATGTTCCTCAATCGGCATGACCTTGAGAACTTAATAGTGGTCGGAGATTTAAATGTGACCCTCTCGCTGGACGAGAAGAAAGGAGGTTCCATTGTCTGGGATCCTGCTAGAGAGTGGGTTGAAGACCTGATGTCGGGCTAGGAGCTGGAAGATATCTCTCCAACCAATAGGAAATTTACTTGGTCCAACAAAAGGATCGGACCAGGTCACATAGCAGCCCGACTTGATCTTTTCCTCATCCATTCCTCTTTTCTTACTCTTGGCCTCATGGAGGCCTCCAAGATTCTCCCGCATTATACTTCTGACCACAAACCAATATCCCTCTCCCTCTCTACTGGGTTAGCGCTAGGTCCTATCCCGTTCAGATTTTTCCCAATTTGAACAGGTCAGGATGGCTTTCTCAATCTTGTCCATAATACCTGGAACGAACCTATTTCGGGGTCCCCCTTTTATGTTTGAGAGGAGAAGCTCAGAAGGCTCAAATTCAATTTAAAGACGTGGGCTAAAAAGCTAGGATCTCCCATGGACGAAAGGAAAAGAATTCAGAAGACCTTGGAAAGACATCAATCGTTCATGGAAGAATCCCAAGTCACCCAGGAGCTACTCAGCCGGGAATCCGAGCTTCAAAGGAAGTATTACAAAAGTTGTAGAGAAGAGGAAATCTATTGGAGAGTCAAATCAAGGGCGTTGTGGCTTCGAGATGGAGACAAGAACATATCTTTTTTTCACAAGAAAGCCCAAGCTAGGAAAAATTACAATTGCATCAGCGAGATTCAATAGCAAGACCAAGTCATTAAGGACTTCCAAGGCATGAAGGAGGCTGCTCACTCCTTTTTCAAAAACCTTTACTCCGCTCCTGATACGGAGCCAGTGGACTCGAACTCCTATCCTATATCAGAAATTCCAGCCCTGGTAAAGGACGAAGACAATTGGATGTTGAATAGGCCTGTTAGTATTAGTGAAGTCAAGAAATCCATCTTCAATATGGATCCAGACAAAGCGCCTGGTCCGGACGGGTTCACAGCCCGCTTCTACACTTCGTGTTGGGATATAATAAAAAAGGATTTGTACAGAATGGTAATGAAATATCATAACTGTACCAAACTGGGTGGCAGCACAAACTCCTCTTTCTTGGCCCTCATCCCAAAAGAAAAAGGTGTTAAAAACTTCAACAGATTCATGCCTATCTCCCTCTGTAATACGGGATATAAAATCATCACCAAAATAATGGATAACAGACTCAAAAGAATTTTGCCGAAATTGATTCCAGAAAATCAAGGTGGGTTTGTGAAAGGGAGACATATTCTAGACAACATTATTTTAGTCCAAGAAGCCATCCATACCAACTGCAAGAAAAAAGAGAAGGGCATGGTAATCAAGATGGATTTAGCCAATGCCTTTGACAAAGTCAAGCATGACTTTCTCTTTGCAGTCATGAGGAACTTTGGGTTCAATCATAAATTTATTGAGTGGGTTAAGGCCTGTATTATAGCCCCTTGGATTTCTCCTTTGATAAATGGTCGTCCTGCAAATTTTTTCCAGGCCTCAAGAGGGCTAAGGCAAGATTTTCCTCTCTCCCCCATGCTCTATGTCATTCAAGCCTCGGTGTTAAGCTTCCAACTACATAGATGTCTTCAAAACAGAGCCCTCCCAGGTATCAGATTCGTCCCTAATGTCAAGGAGGTCAGCCACGCCCAGTTCACTGACGACACCCTTTTATTGGGCGATGCCAACATTAAGATAGCAAGGAATTTCAAAACTGAACTTGACATTTATAAAGACAGATCTGGTAGCGAAATAAACTATCACAAAAGTAAGATTTATGGATGGAACTGCACCCCGCAAGAGATGCTGCAGATAGGCCAAATTCTTGAGATGGAAGGTATCACAACATGGGACAACTTCATCTACTTGGGGATCCCAATATTCAAAGCCTCCTCTAAGGTAGCACACTGGCTACCCCTATTGGATAAACTCAAAAACAAGATCAATGCGTGGGGGGCAAACTCGCTCAACAAAGCAGGCAAAGTTATCTTGATGAACTCAGTCATTACTAGCCTCCCGATTTACCAGTGCTCGGTTCTTCTTGCTCCCAAGACTATAACAAATAAAATTGATGAAATGCTTCAGAGATTTCTTTGGGAAGGCGGCAGGAATTGTGAAAAGAAGCTCCACTTGGTAAGATGGGACAAGGTCAAGAAGCCAAAGATGGAAGGGGGTCTTCATATCAGAGATGTGGATGTTCACTATCTTGCCATGGGAGGCAAAATTCTGTGGAATATGATTACGGGGAAAAGAACCTGGAGCAAGCAAATTCTCAGGAAAAAAGACTTCATAGGTGATAGAGAGAGATGCCTTGAGAAGCCTGCTAAAGTGAAGAAAGGTTCCCCGATTTTCACCCTATGCAAAAGAGCCCTGCCTTATTTTAGCTCAAATCTCACCTGGATACCGGGGAATGGGGCAAAAATCAGGATCTGGGAGGATTCCATACTTGGAGAACAACCACTTACATGGGTAAGTGAAATAAGGAGTATTAAAGATTGGCTCTTGTCTAACAATTGCAGAACGCTATGGGACATCTCCCTCTGGAAGAATGATGATAATGAATCCTGGAAAGGCTGGAATCTAGGAAACTATCCGGATGAGATTAAAGAGGAAGCAACACTTCTGCTGGATTTCCTACAAGGGAAGTCGCCAATTAGTGCCAGATCCAAAGATAAGCGGGGACGGGGTTCATAATCGGGGCTATACACAGCAGCAACTGGCTACTCATCAATTCTTGGAATCCCATGGGTTCCTCCCAATCCAGCTTCGTGGAAAGCCCTCTGGAATTTTCCCTCAATTCCTAAAGTAGACATTTTTATGTGGACCCTGCTCCACAACAACATCTTAACCAATGATAATCTAAAGAGGAAAGGCTGGGAAGGGCCTTCACGCTGTCCTTTGTGCAACCAGGCAGAAGAAACTACTGTGCACCTTCTCTTTAATTGTGATTTCTCCAAAGAAGCTTGGGGCCTCCTCTTAGGATCGGTCTCCATAAATTTTCCGTCCTCTGCCTCAGAACTTTTAAGCAATTGGATGTCTCTGTTTCCTTTCAATCTGAGCAAGAAAAACCTCCTCAAAACTATCTGGATGTGGACCCCCAAATTCCTGTGCTGGAAACTATGGTTGGAGAGGAATAATAGAATATTCAAGGAGGAAAGTAGAATGCCATCCCAGGTGGCTATTAAAGCTAGAACTATGCTCTCAGAAGCCTTAAACTCAAAGAACTCCATTAGAAACTCGACCCCCCTCTCGGTTGAAGAAGAACACTAGATCAAGGAGTTCATCCAGAATCAACCAGGCATGAAAGACACCAAACCCCCACAAAAAAGGAAATGGGAAATTCGGATGGAGGAACAGGACTTCCTTAAATGGAGATCTGCTCTGGATGAGTGGTGTCTCTTCTTCGATGGGGCCTCAAAAGGGAACCCCGGTCAAGCTGGAGGAGGGGGCATCATTATTGAACCCTTTGGCACAATCCACCTGTCTTATGCCTGGGGATTAGGACACATCTCCAATAATCATGCTGAATATCTGGCTCTGTGGCAAGGTCTCATACAAGCGTTAAAGTTGAATGTCCAGAAGATTAGGATTTTTGGTGATTCCAAACTGGTGGTAGAAGCGTTGAACTCCAAGAAGATCCCAAAGGATATTACCTTGGCCCACATGTACAAGAAAATACTCATCCTTCTGCCGCAACTCAGGGAATATAAAATTTATCATGTTTTGAGGACTCTGAATGGACAGGCAAACACCGAGGCCAATCGTGGTACTCTACTGAGTAAAACCCAATTGACTATCAATGGGGAAATATCACACCAAGCAATTCCCTAAAGTCATGATGGATCTCGACTTATCTCTTCACGTGGACAAGCCAACTATACCCGAAGGACATTGGATTGATCGGATCCAGCACAGTAATCGTGGGACGGGCCGCAATCTTAGCTCAGAGATTCGGCGTCAGCAACTATCCAGGATGGGATCACGAGTTGTGGCAGGTAACATAGATTATAAGGGAATCCATCTGAAGAAAGTCTTCATTTCCTCAGTTAGATGCGCACATTTCCAGAGCACAAAGAAGAAGCAAAGTTATAGAAGCAGAAGCAATGGATTCCTCTTCCAAGCCACCTCTCTCTCCTCGGGAGAGACTCGACCTGATAAAATTAGAGCTGGAGAGCATCAGAGCATCCACGAGCCAAATGAAATGGGAAACGTTGAGCATCGAAATCTAGGAACTAAGGGAAGAAATAACAGAAGAACTCCAGGCGGGCCTCAAGGACGTGGCTATTCTCATGGGCGATCTGGGAAATCGTCTATGCAAACTGGAGGAACAGGTCGCAGAACTTACCAAGGTGATCAGCAAGATCTCGGACGCTACAGCAGAGGCCATCTCCAAAATTGGGTAAGGCAGGTCAGCGGTGATGGGCGTTGCTCAATAGGCCTTAGTTCTCTCGATCGATCTCTGCAGAAACCAATGTATTCGATAAATAGTAGATTAGGTTCTTATATGTTTGTGATCCACCAGAAACTAGAATTCTGGATTTTTCTCTGTAAGAATGAGTGTTTCAAGCTGAAGATGAAAATCAGTACAATAGATCTGAATATGCAATGTAAGGGCCTGGCAGCCCTTCCTGCCAGATATTAAATAAAATTCTCTAACAGTTCCTGTAAAAAAAAAAAAAAAATTTGTCTGGGACACCGAATCTTGACAAAACATTATCCTTGAGAAATTTAATTAACTCTTTAGAATCAACCCTTTTTAACGCCACCACTTCTGGCCACTTTGTAAAATAATCTGTAGCGGTGAGAATATATCTATGTCCCATTGGGTAAATGGTTGTTCTACATATCTAGGTTGTAATGGCATTGCAATTTTTTTCATTTTCCCTGAAAATTGTTGACAAAATACACACTTCCTTATTATAGCATATTAGTCTTTAAAAATTTATGGCCAATAAAACCCAATTCTTATTATCTTATGGGCGGTGGTGGTAGGCGCAAAGTGTCCACCACATATCCCTTCATGGAATTCTCTCATTAATTCTTGAGCTTTGTTTTCATCAACATATCTCAACAATATACCATCATAATTCCTTTTGAACAATATATCAGCAATCATCACATATTGATTTGATTTCATCTTCAATGTCCTTCGCTCTTTAGGGTTCATGGTGACTGGAAATTGTTTGGACCTCAAGTAGAATACAATATCTCTATACCATTCTGAATCTGCCAAGGGTTCTCCTACTGAAGTTGAAATCATTCCATCCAAAGAATCACTATTTGCAATGAGCTTACATAAACCTTGTCCTTTGACTGCCTTTAAAGGTTTAATTTCAATATCATATTCTTGAATCTTTGCCAGCCAGTTAGCCCATTTTCCTTCTCTCAAACGTTGATTCAAAAACATCTTCATGATAATTCATCATGTAAGTCTGTAAGTGCGCCACTGCTTTCACAAGATATAGGGCTTACTTTTCCAATTATGAATACCTCAATTCATAATCATGAAGGGTTTTTCTCATGAATCTAATTGGGAGTTCTTCACCCTTGGTATTCCTCTGAGTAAGAATAGATGCAACAACCATTTCTGTAGAAAATGAATAGATGATGAAGTCCCTTTGAAAGTATGGGCTAATGAGGACTGGAGTTGTAGTGACTGCCCTTTTGATATTATTGAAAGCTTCTTGTGTATCTATGGTCCATTCGAACCTTTGGTCCCTTTTTAACAACAAATTGATCGGCTTGACAATGTTTGCATAATCAGGGACAAATCTTCGTACAAAGTTGATCTTGTAAAAAATGACTGAACTCCCTTCTTAGATGATGGGGGGTTGAGTTCGTTTATAGCTTTAACTCTTTTTGGAACTATATAGATCCCTTCCTTGCACACAATATGACCCAATAGTTTGCCTTGAGTTACAACAAATAAACATTTCTTTGGATTTAAGGAAACACCATATAATTTGCATCTGTCAAAAACTTTCCTCAAGTGATGAATGTGATCGCTCCTTGTTTTTTAGTGCACCGTCAGGTCATCTTGATAATCCACCATGAATTTTCCTATTAATCCCTCAAAAGCATGATTTATGGCCCTTTTAAATGTACCTCCTGCATTCTTTAAACCAAACGACATCCTAGCATAAGCACATGTCTCCCAATGTGTTATGAAAGTTGTCTTTGCTCTGTCTTCTTCAACAACTAAGACTTGATTATACCCAGAAAATCCATCTAACATCGACATGTAGGCTGATCCTGTGACTTGTTGTAGATGAAACTCAATCTTAGCTAAAGGATAATTATCCTTTACACTTGATTTGTTAAGATCTCGAAAATCTATACAGATCTGGATTTCCCCAATCTTCTTTCTTACTATTACAGGGTTTTAAATCCAATCAGAATGTCTAATGGGGTATATTATTCCAGCCTTTTTTAACTTCTCTAATTCAAACTTTACTAGCAGTTTTAATTTGGGGTTCATTATTCTTATCTTCTTCTTGATAGGCTTCGCCCCTTCTCGCAAGGGAATAATGTGCTAAAATATTGTTTTATCATATGCCTTCAAATCATCATAACTCCATGCGAACACATCAAGATATTCTTTAAATAACGTGACATATTTATCAACTTCATAAGTTAACTTCATAAGTCAAAAAAATTGTTACATTCATTCATTTGAACATATGAGTTATCTAATTATGTTGGAAGGTGTTTATTATATGGAAACAAACTTCACCAGAGTCGTCTACATACCATGTGGAAACATGACATCTATCCTCCATCCATTCCATCACCGATTTTCATTTTCCATTTTCCCTTTGAAGTCCAGACCACGTTAACGATCTACATTTAATTCCATATTAATTAAGTAAAAACAATGACCTACACATACCAACGACGATTGAATGAGAACGGACCCAGTATTGACCCGCCTACAATAATAACAACCAGAGGAATAATTGTGCACATCCATGGAGAAATATATGGGCATCATACCATATGTTTGTAGTCAATTTACAGGAAAAGAACGAGGTTTGTACCATAATCTTGAGTAGGAAGAAGGATCACGAACAAGAAGATGAAGATTGAGAATAATCAGAAGGGAGGAATTCCAGTTGAACTTGAATATCTGCATGGGTCTGTGTGTGCATGATCATGTTAAGTTGCTTCTCCCCAACAGTATATTGAGAACGGTGGGAAGATTATAACATGTAATCTTCCAACAACCAATTGTACAGGTGTGGCTGGGAAATAACTCCTTAATGTCAAAGATTTATTCAATAAGCCCCCTGAGGCGAATAAGAGGAGGTCTAGGTATGCGATTTACAAGAGAATTGACACCAGATATTATGGTGATAGAGATGATGAGAATGGTATCTTGGAGAAAGTCGAGTGGCCCATGGAGGAGGAGATGTGGGCCAGAGTGTTGAGGGAGTGACAGAGGGTCAAGTCTATCTAGAGGGAGTCCAGGTTGACGCTCATTAGCGGAGAGGTCATTTCCATTAACCTGGTCCTATTCGAGGAAGATGAGGATGTAGCGGAACAAATGGGAGAGCAGGACAAGTGAAACTAGTAGAAGAGAGAGCGAGAGTTTGTTTCCCATGTGCCCCTTCTGGATGAGAAAGTGATTTAAGGCATGGTTGTCGAGAAGAAGAAACATGATGAGCTTCTTAGTAAGTACACGGGTGAGGATCTCATGGAGGAGTAGGTTGAGGCCAAGGCAATGCTTAATATTTAGCGATAAGGCATGTTGACAAAGCTTATGGATCATTAGTTGCTTTTCCAAATGTGCTTCTTAACTTCTATAAAATATACAATCTGGACCTTAGTTCATTCTTGAGATTAATGAAATGTTATAATTAAGACATCCACCAGGGTCCTTTCTTGTTGAACAAGGCAAAGGGGCACTAGGAAGCTCCAATCGTAGAGCTTGGTAGTCATAATTATACCAAATTAGGGGCCAAGATGATGAACTTGGAAGGGAACGAAGCTGATATTCCTGGTGCCATCCGTAAGGGCCCCGATTACAGATACTTCGGGGCTATGAAATTCCTCTCTGTCCTAAAAGAGTTATTCGACAAGTCCCCTCGAGGCGAAGAATAGGAGGTGTAGGTATGCGATTTACAAGCGAATTGACGCCACTTCATATTATAGCTACAGGAATGACAAGGACGATATCTTGGAGAAAGTCAAGTTTCCCACAGAGCAGGGGATGTGAGGTAGAGCACCGAGTAAGTAACATAGAATCAAGTCCATTCGCTAAATTATGAGAGGCATCGAAGAGAGATTGTCTCCGCAAAACTTTAATTGTGGAAGTTTGCATACGTACTTTGTCAATTAAATTGTTTCTCGATGCATTTTTACGTAACAACCGCACCACTGCACTTTCAATCGCACAAGTGCACTATTAACAATATAGAACACATGTATATTGTGTTTTTTCAAATCACGTTGATGTTGTTATTGTTTTATTTATAAAATGTATTATAAGTACGCTAATGATTTCTTTGTTTTTCAATTAAATTTAAGATGTATCAGTCATTAGAATTTAGAGTTGTCATATAATGTTTAACTTTGGTCTTATGAAATTGTTTACTTTGGATTGTAATTGCGAAAACTTATAACTATTAATGTTGTATAATGTTTAATTCTTTTTCAAGGGGAATTGTTTAATTTGCAACAAAATACAATATGTTGATTAAACATGTTTACAAAGAAAAAATATTTTTATGAAATGTTGTTTTCTCATTTATTTTACTGATAAATGAGAAAGCTAAGGACATTGAAGGCTACCAAGCTGAAATTTTTAAAATC
>JZKD02S0821936.1:6096-20081 GCA_000966675.3 Picea glauca
TTCACATAGACTGAGATAGTCTTTTGGAGGTCCAAAAGCTTCCCAATGGGGAGGTGTGATCAGGGGATCAAATTTTGATCAATTTTCAAAGTGCTCGGAATGCGACGAAAACAATACCATTGCGTCCGTCTCATCTTCCTAATTCCGGCGGTATATTTACTTTCGAAAACGGAGTCCGTATGGAGGAGATATCGCGATCTGTCCGCCAAGCCAAACAGGGAAAAATTTGGGATGCTGACTGTACCTGTCCGTACAGTATGTACGGCCACGTGGAGGGCCGTACCATCATGATGACGTGGTAGTTTGATGACATGGTGTATTTGTATTGGATGGTGGTTGTCCAATGGAGTGTTGACACGTGTCATTTGCAGCCAATTAAGTGTGGACACGTGGCCCAACCCATTGGCGCCACGTGTCACTTTTTCACTGGTTTATATGGTTATGTGTAAAAGTTTTATGGAGAGTCCGCGGGGTTCGACCCCGGGACCTCTCCACATGCCCACGACTTCGTCCGATCGCCCGGCCATTGGGCCACACAATGATTCTTGTAAACTATATGTAATTGCATATATTTATGTTTATGTAAATGTATATCGGGCGGGGGGTCGGGCCGGGGCTTAGCCCCGGCCCGTGGTTCTATTACCAAACATATAACCGTATGTTGGAGCGGTGTTAACATATGTGCGCGGTAACATTTGAACCAAAGTTTTAAATATGGTGCATACATTGTAATTAATCTGCGTGGGGAGGTATATAACATTGTATTATATATATTATATTTGTTATATAACAATGTGCGCACGGTTATACATTTGCGCGGGTTTTTCAACGGAAGTTTGTACGGTTTGAACGGTTAAACTCCTTTTATGTCCAGCCTATGGTCGCATGAGCATATGACCGAATGCCGAGGCGGTTAGGGGCTGGAGGCGCCCTAACCGTTCTACGGTTTGTACCGGTGCGCGGTTGCGTACGAGACTTGGTTTTTCCGCTTTAAAGAGCGTGTGTGCTAGGTTTGAAGCCCAAGGGTGTGATTTCTAGAACCAGAGACAACAAAGTTGAAGGGGAAGACTTCAAGAAGGCTATATTCTTCATTTTTCGACCGTTTCAGGTGCCGAAAGAGCCCATACAGGGGTTTTTGGGACGCTGCGGAGCCATTGGAGCAGTCATTTTGTCATTTTGAGCACTGTAAGGCATGTTTTTGAATACTTTGAGAAATTTAATAATAATGATCCATTGGAAGATGGACTAGGAGATGTAGCCCGGAGTGGGGTGAACTCCTTTATCAAGTTGTTGTGTTTATGTCTGATGTTCAATGTTTTTATGCTGCTGCCTATGTGTATTTCTACATAAGTAATCCTTATTATGTGTTGCAAATTGACCCGGTTGCTTTTAAAACACATAACATTTCACTTGCAATAATTATTCAAGTTTTTCAAGTCTTCTTCATTTTTAGATCACACTTGAAACAAAGAATGAAACTATTCTTGGGGTCTCTACTTCGTTTTTACATGATCTTGGAATAGAGAATGAAACTATGCTCGAGGTTGGTTTCATTTTTAAATGAGCTTGAAACAGAGGATAAAATTTTGCTCGAGGTTGGTTTCATTTTAACACGAGCTTGAAACAAATGATACAACTGTGCTCAAGGTTGGTTTCATTTTTACACGAGCTTGAAAAATAGGATAAAATTGTGCTTGGGGTTGGTTTCATTTTTACACGATCTTGAAACAGAGGATAAAACAATGCTCGAGGTTGGTTTCATTTTTATACGAGATTGAAACTGAAAATGAAACTTTGCTCAGGGTTGGTTTTATTTTTAAACGATCTTGAAACCTATAATGAAATTGTGTTTGGGTGATACCCATTAGCGATTTTTCTTCCCAACATGATGTCCATAGGTTGGTACTTTCTCCCCAACATGACCAACAAAATCTAACAGTTTAAATCCAGTATGATGTTCAGAGGTTGGAGACATGCCCCCCAAGCTTCATTTCGTTCGTTGACTCTTCTTCTGCACCCAAAATGACTCCTGGCTACTAATATGAATATGTTCACCAGAGAGGGAGGAATAAACATGATCAAATGACATAGGCATATGAAATGAAGGTTTAGGTACAAGATCTAGTGGAAGAACAGACTTAATTGGAGGGGTCTCTGCTTCATTTTTTAACAATCTTGATAGAAAAAGAGAACTATGATCATGGATATCCGTTTCATTTTTTAACGAGCATGACACAAAAAATGAACTATGCTCATGGGTATCTATTTCATTTTTTAACAAGCTTTAAACAAAGAGAAAACTATGCTCATATGGGTTTGTTTCATTTTTTAACGAGCTTGACATAGACAATGAACTATGCTCATTGACCTTGACCATGGATTCCAAGAGGTCTTCATTAGATAGAAGAATAATTCTTTGGAGGGAATACATGTTAAGAGACTCACTCTGATCAAAACAGGGGAGAACAAGATCCAATGTCCCTAGCGAGGGGGTTACCATGTCAACTTGCGAAACAAAAAACAAAGAAGATGAGCATACAATGAGAGGCTCCTTCTCACTAGAAATTGAAGGCATGGGAGATAATTCCATATAATTAACCTGTGGTGGGGGAGAAACCACTTGAATGTAAGGAACATTTAGGGAAGTTAGATGGTTATAAGTCATACAATGATTAGGACTAACAAACGAATGGTGATCAATGGTCACTATGCTCCCATAATGGGGAAAATACATCACTTGAAAGAGTGTGGACACTATATCTTTCATAGCATATACATAGTTCCTCCCAAGGAGAAAATTAAAATCCAAGGGGCCTTAGACTATCATGGCATCAATACGACTAGTTTTCCCTCTTAAGGTGATGGGAAACTGAGCAAGGATCCCTAAAGGTTCACTACGTCTTCTATTAAAATCCAATATATGATTAGTGGCTGACACAAGCTCCAGAGAACCTAAATCTTGCCAAGATGTTGAGGATAAAATACACATAGAGGCCCTTTCATATACGATAGTTTGATATATGTACTTATCGACATCTTGCACAATTATATGGAACGTGATACTTGAAGGAAAATGAGGTTCTTCTAGACTATTCCAATAAAAGGAAATGACCTTAGTACTTGGAGGGGGTTTCGTTGAAATAGATGGGATGTCCCCTTATCCAAAACAATCTGATCTGACAAAGAAAACATCAGTGGTATTCAATTCACTTTGTGAGGGAAGAGTGGGTTCAACCAAATATGAAATCATATTGACCACTTCATCAACTAGAGATTGGGTAGGGGAGGACTCTTGGGAAGCAACTAAAGGTTGTTTCAGGGAAACTAAATTGTCTTCCAACAATTTTGAAGCCTCCTCTATACGAGGGATTTGGTAAGTACAATTATTTTCGTTGCATAACTTACAAGGAAACTTGACTTTACCTTTTTTACCCCCAACCTTATTATCATTGGCCGATGGACCGTCTCTAACATGACCTGCAAAGGCTAGTGACACGGGTTGTTGGGAATCCTGAGACCACACTTCTAAAACCTTTGAAATACCAGGGAAATGGTTAATAAGGTGATCACCCTTACAAAGCTTGCAAGGGAACTTGGGTTTGTGACCTATGTTCTTAGGCTTCTCAACATTATCAACACTCCCAACATGATTAACAATGGTTGGTTGCTTTCCCCTTTTCTTATTTTTCTTCTTGTTGTTCTTCCTTTTCTTCTCCTTCTTATCCTCCTAGTTTCTAGCATCACGCCTTTCACTAGGCATGGAAAAACAAAGGGAATAATACCTAATGGGTAAATAAGGAAAAGGGTCAATAAGAGGTTGATTTTATTGAGGTGGATGGATTGCATTCAAGGCACTAGGGGTATTTGGGATCACCAGAGTGGAAAAAAACCATACCGTTAACCCTATAGTGAATCTAAGAAGACTCAATGTAGAAATGTAAGGAGGACCAATATTTCCAAAACAAGGAAAATGAAGAGGATCCATGAGCAAAGGTTTTCCTTGATTGACAGGCTTCGTAACTATTTCCATAGACACAGACTCAACCTAGGGTCTTCTAAATAAAATATCACACACTACCAAATTTCCTATAAGATAAGAGAAAGCAAAAAATTATCTTGTAACAAAGATAAAGGAGGTAAGGATATTCCATATATAGGAGATGAGGCCGTCAACAAAGATACAAGAGTCAGTTACCCACAACTATTCCTTAACAGACTTCTAGAGGTGCAAGTACCAGATGCAACCAAGTACCCTCCTAAGGAGCCAAAATCATGTGTTGTACTTCTGTCTCAAGTATTAACAATACCACCATTGCAGTCACTTGGGAAGGTAACCTAGGAAAAGAAACTAGGGCTACCACTTCACGCTTGGTGGTTGGGAGGAACAGTCATGGGAGAGGGATTCCGAATGGGAAGGGAATGTAAGACAAATGTCTTAGAATCAAAGAAACTCGGATAGTAGTGTCACCCCGAGGACTTTACACTATTAATATTACCCCCTTGACTCGCATAACCCCACCGAGAGAGAGTGTTGTGGATTGGTCCAAGAACTCTTCTTGACTTCTCCTACCGCTTGACTCCTGTGTTAGAGGATATTTCCCAACAAACACTTCACGTTACTAATGGATTTTTGCTCATTAGTGTTCCTAGTTTTTTCTACTGGCCTTGGAGAATTTACTCTCCACCCTACAACCAAGGCTCTACAACCTAGACTTATGATCGTTTTCTAATAAATAAAAATTCTAGTTGATTTTAGATTAGGTACCTTGTTCCTTTTATGGTTATTATTACTCAAAAGGGTAAATGGAAGTCGACTATATGGTGTTATCACTCTAACTCCAAGAAGTCTTGAAAAGAAAGAATGAATGGAATGCAATCTTTAGTTTCTATGAATCCTATATATAGAAAGGAGAAAGAGGTCTCAAGTGAAGAAACAAGTGTAAAATGCAAGAAACATGAACTACTTCTCTTTAAAATGAAAGATAAAAAATGCTCCACCCACCAACTAGAATGCAATCACTTTTTGGTTTTCCAATGCTTTCAAAACAATGAAAATTTTTAATGCAACTTCCTTTGTTTTCTTTCTTTCAAATGAGATGAAAATAACTAAATTCAAACTCAAAGGACCAGACAACAAAAGAATGAAAACCAAAAAATGCAGCCAAGTAGGTCGGCAAACATCAAAAGAACTCAAATGAAATAAATCTCTCAATACTTTCCACTCAAGACAAGAAACCAATTTTATAATAGGTCATAAACAAAAAAAATCCCAAAACACGAGTGCAATTTTCAATTCGAAAAAGAGATTTGAATGCAAAGTAAAAAGATCACTTTCAGAACTTTGGAAGAAATTTCTGAACATTACAGATCAACATCAAGTGATATTCAAGACAAAGATGCCAAATTCACAATCTAAGGATCACAATTAACCCAAGATGGTGATGTGCATTAAAAAAAAATAGAAAAGAAAAAGAGACTCAAAGAGGATTAATCCAATGATAACCATTGGATCCTAAGAAATCAAATCCTTATATAGAAAGAAGAGGCTTTGATGAAGAGGCTTGAGACAAAAATATGAAAAAACAAAGGTAAAACAAGCTCCAAACTCACTCAAAACAAAGCCTATCGCTCATGTAACCATGTAGATAGAGAAACTATCGCTCCCTAAGACACTATCGGGGGGCGATGAATAGGGTATTATCTCCCCGCATTACCTTATGGGGGGTGATGAAGCTTGTAAAGTGATTAAAAAATTCAATCTTTACCCAGATCTAAGATGGGTTCATATATTTGGTTTAGTGAGCTTCCCAACGATGATATGGGAAGGAGAGAGATCAAATAAGCAACATCAAAACCAAAAAAATCATCTAACAAGAAAGAATAAAAAAGATAGAAGATACCAAGGAAATTCTAATGAAAACTCTCCTCAGTGGAGTCACCAATGTTATGTTATGGTAAAGTTCCCCTTGCAGACAAGTGAAATCCCCCTTGGATCAAGACACCTCTTGATTCAATATAGAAGAAAACAATTGGTGAACTACTTTCCAATTAGACCTATTTCGACAATTAGAATGAGAAGCAAGAGATGGATGACTTACCTTTTTATGATGGTTTTCCTCGCTGCTCCAACATTTGACCTTGATGTCTAAGATCCTAGGTGAAAGAAAAGACCTGCAAAGAACAAAGAGAGACCTCCTTCTTCCACACTATATTGTTAAGTGAAAATAGATCTATCTATGATGAATTTAACAACAATAGACATGCATACACTTGAACGCATAGACATGAGAGTAATAGATCAAGTTATGTATTAATGGAAATCCAACAAAATGGAAGCGCTTACAATCTCAAGTTTGACATTGGATTGAATTCTCCAAGCTGTCCTATCCAACCCCTTGGATTTCACACAATCATAGGTATGATGCTATTAATTCTCCTCTTCTTGAATGTCTCAAGATCAGAAGTATGATATTCCCAAGTCCCCTCCCCTAAGCTCTCACATAAGGAATCTAAATAATTTTCCATTTGAGAACTAACTCAACAATCCAAGGAGAAGATCACTCATTAGATCCACTAAATTGGGATATCCAATATTTTTAGGGAGAAAATATTTTTCAAGGATTTTAAGGAGGACATATCTCTCAATATCCATCAAATTAGGATATTGGTTTGAGAAAATCTCTCAACCATCCACGAGACTCTCAAATTCTCCTTGATATTAGGAAACTAGAGTGAGGTGGATTCTCACACTAAATTAATTTCCTTTTTCCAACAAAAATGAATAATACATGTGCACATAGTATTTTGACCTTCATATGATAAATTTCTTGTTGGAAGATTGGTTGTTGTCATTGATGTCAACCCTAGTCATTGGTTTTGGACTGCAAGATTGATGAAGATATTTGGACATGAAGGACAATGCACATGCAAATACAACACCCATGGATGGATAATATACATCATGTTGTTTCTGATGGTAGGTGGCACATCACGTGGATCCTCATGGTTGAGGAGAAATGATTTTTTGAAGATTACAAAGTGAATTGAAGAAATAAGTACAGGTCGTCACTGAAGATAATTAAATAAAAGAATTACAAAATAAGAAAGTGTCAGGTCGAACCTAATGTTAAAAGGAAGTGACATAAAGGATATAAATACATCTCATTAAACATTCGTTTTTCAACACACAAGTTTTTTAATGAAAAAGGAGATATAAGTCGAAGTTTAGAGGAAATCTGAAGTAAAGAAGGCTGATTTCAAGGGAGGATGAAGTCTTTTGGTGATGTGTTCTAAGGTATGTTATTTACAGGTCATCTTACAATTTTCACTATAATTTTTTTTCTAGAACGATTCAGATGGTGAAATTGGTATGGTATTGAGAAGACATATCTAGGTACTTGTGGTAAAAAAATCATCTCTTTCTTCGCTATAATTTTGGAGATACACTCTGTGGAAGATATGGTTTTTGACTAGTCCTGAAGCTAGTCATAAACAGATGTTTCAGGTAAAACAATCATAACGTCTTCATAGAGAATCCAAATGAAGTGAGACCAATTTCATTGGAAAGAGTATGGGTTGTATTTCCTGTGTAAACATTTCAGAATATGATGTTAAAAATTGAGTGTGGGGCATGCTGTACAAGTTTTCTCTTCTGAATAAAACAAAATTGAATAAGGTCTACCATTTTCTCTATAACTCCTTTTCTGGGAGGATTCAATGAGTGAAACTTGAGGGAGTTTCAAAGAATAAATTGAGTAATATTATCTACAGGATTAGAGTATTCCAAGAATTGAAGAATTACAGAAGTTGAAGAAGTCTCAGGAAGCATTATCAGGTTCTATGTGATGGTTGGTTGATGGTGATAATTTAATGTAAAGTTTTATTATCTCTCATATATTCTTGGGTGGAAGGAAGGGGAAATGATGGAGAGTTCAAACCTCTCTTGATATTGGATGATTGTATCTTCCTTTTGGAGGTTTATCCCTCCCTTTATATTTGTAAGCTTTATCTACTTTTGGAAGTCATTACTTCCCTTAAACAATAACTATTGAGTATTTCTCATATATTGTGCATGGTGTATTGTGGTGTATTGGTGTAAATATTCTACTATTGTTCATTTCTCATTGGATATAATTGAATATATAATCTTGTTGAAGTATAAGTTGAAAAAGTTTTTAAAATTGTACTTGATACTGATTCAACCCCATCTCAGTATCAACAATTGGTTTCAGAGAAGGTTTCCTTCAAAACCGTTTAACCACTGGAAGGAAGATCCTAAGAAGAAATGGAAGACAAAATTCCAAATGAAACTCCACCATTTGATGGAAGCAATTTAGAATACTGGAGTAATACAATGGAAACTTACTCGAAATCTCTTGGGGCAGATGTTTGGTTCTCAGTTTCTTCAGGATACAATGCTTTGAAGAAACCAAAGACTGTAGCTCAGAAGGAAGCAAGAAGGAACAACAAATTGACAATAGATACCATTCTGGATGGATTGACAGATTCATTGAAATCCAAGGTGGGATCATGTGCATTAGCAAAAGAGATTTGAGACAAGCTACAAGACCTTTATGCAAGGGAAGAAACAACAACAGAAGAAGAAGAAGTTCAAGCAAATTACAACATCTCAGATTTCAAAGAAGAAAATAGAGGTGAGATCTTTTGCTTTAATTGTGAAGGAGTATAACATGTTGAATTTGAATGTCCTTATCCAAGGATTGAAAGAGATTATACTAAAGAAGAAAATTCCAATGAAGAAGAAGAAAATCATGAAGCATAAATGATTCAACAAGAAGATGAGTATCTTAAAAAAATGAAGCATGTCGAGATAGAAAATAGCAAGCTCAAAAACACACATAGAAAACTAAGAAGTGAATTGGGTAGTTGTGAAAAGATAGTTGTAATATTGATGAAACAATTAGAATACTTTGAGAAACTAAGACAAGAAACCATTTCCTTGAAAACTCTACACGAAGAATCAAGAAGAATAGGAGATGTAAAAAATGTCCAAATGATGAAGAAAGAAGAAGATTGTGAGAAACTTGAACAAGAAGTTGTCTCATTGAGGAAGAGATTAATAAAATATCAAGTGCCAAAAGACTCAACACATCTTGGATGCATGGGTGAAACTTCATACAAAGAAGATGCAAATACCAACAAGAAGGTTGAATAAAGATCTACATAGACAGTTGATGAGAAGTGGACCATGATACCAGAAAGAAGGAATGATTACAAAAGAGATGAATATCCAAGAAGAACTCCTACCTTCAGGAATCAAAGAAGCTTCAATAAGTATGAAGGAAAATACAAAAGAGTAGATCATGAACCCATATGGACTACATTACAAAGAAGGTCACTTACTCCCAGGTATCAAAATTTCATTCTTGGTCATTGTTATACTTGAAATTTTTTGGACATAAGGTAATTGATTGCATAATCAATGAAAACAACAAATATGGAAGAAACATGAATGGTTTAAATAGAAGATACCGAAATAATCGTGTATTTGTCAACACAAGTTATAATTCATTTTCCTCATTGATGGACAAAAATATTGTATGCTACAAATGTAATGATATTGGTCACAAAGCACAAGATTACAGATATATGAATGAAGATGCTCCTATGCCAACCGCAGTATGGACAATGAAAGAGATTCCAAACAATGAATATTGTTGAATAACATTGACTAATAAAGAATGTAAAGAATAAGATGAATGGTACATAGACAATTGATGTTCTTCACACATGACTAGGGATCAAGACAAATTCACCAGCTTGAAGAGAAAGGGTGACAATGTTTCATTTGGAGATGACTCATATGCCAAAATACTTGGAGAATGTGTAGTAGAGCTTGGAAGCAAAAATGTAAAAGCAAAGAATGTCCTATTGGTTGAAGACTTGAAGCATAATCTACTCAGTGTTAGAAAAATGTGTGATCAAGGATATACTCTCGTGTTTGACTCACAAAGATGCAAAATCAAATAAGAAGTTTCAGAAAGATTGGTTGCAACTACAACAAGAAGACCAAGTAACATATACATCCTAAAATCAAGAAAAATCTCCAAGGAATAAAGAGACCATAAAAATGAAGTGTTATTAAGTGCTATATGTTAAGGGGGAGCAACCCCAAAGAAGGGATTTACCTTTTTCCATTAAACTCAGGGGAAACAACCCCACCCTTTTCCATTGATGTCAAAGGGGGAGAGAAATCGGGATCATGATTATAGGGGGAGCATGAGTTTTTCCACCAATGAAAAAGGGGGGTATTGTTGGAAGATTAGTTGTTGTCATTGATGTCAACCCTAGTCATTGGTTTTGGACCGCAAGATTGATGAAGGTATTTGGACATGAAGGACAATGCACATGAAAATACAACACCCATGGATGGATAGTATACATCATGTTTGTAACACCCTGTTTCCCCCAAATTTGTAATTAATCCTAATACAGGAATTACCATGCTAAAGCATGATGAAAATGTGAATGTATGATGTGAAAGGACCTTATGAAGAAGGTCGATAAATGTAAATAACATTATGAATTTATAATACAGGATTGTTGAGAGGGGATGTGCAGAAAAAAGACCACGATGGCCGTGGAAGGCACCTGAAAAGGTGGCGTTAACTTCCACTGAGAATTAAATACCGTATTTGGACTCCACTGGCCCGGAGAACCAAAAGCGGCTCGCTGGCCCTGAAAATTAATGGCTCGCAGACTGGTAGGCGGATGGCTTGATGAGGGATGGGATGGTGAACCGCCCATCCGTAGGGTCGTCAAGCCTGATCAGTGTGAGGGAAATCGTGCCACACACAACCTCGCAAGAGGATAAGGCGTATGGCAGAGGCGATTGAAGGCGGCGGACGCGAGGGGAACTCTGGCAGTTCTATGCAGAGTGCGTGACCGCAGAGAGGAGGGGATTGCAACCTTTGCTCCTGGGCACTGGAAGACAGAGAGACGTAGGTCTCAGGACATCGTGGTCTCAGCTCGGGGGTGGCAAGTGTTAAATCCATTAGGAGTCACTACGTCTACGGTTGGGTGGAAATGAGCACCCCTCTCAGCAATTGCTTCCATTGCTGAAGTTATTTTGATAAGTATTTTTCTTATACTGCGTTTTGACATTTATATGCTGTCACATATGTTCATAGACTTGTGTAATTGTAAATATTTCCCGTGTAAGAATATCTGTGTAGTAATTGATAATGAGGAGTAGTTATTGGCTCATAGAGCTGTGAAATTGTAAATGGTTTCAGCGTGAGAATGTCCGCGTAGTGCTTGATATGAATGGGACGATATATGCTTAACACCGAGGAAACCGTGCTTGACCTATGCTGATAAATGAATCTAATCATGCCCAGCCGTCCTCGGGAAGCTGTCTCCCTTTATCTGCTTCCGGGAATGCCCCGGTAGGGATCTCTTCACAGAGATTTTCTCCTTGGAAAGGTTCACTAAGAACCCAGAACAAGGACTCAAATGCACATGCCTTATTAACCCTGTACGAGGAGGAACGATCCTATTAAGGTTCCAAGATAGTAGTGTTGTGAGATGCAATAAGTCGACGGATGAGATCTCGTCGGAGGATCCATAGTCATTCATGACCATTAGATTGACGAAAGTAACGAAGGCGTTACCTACCTTGCCCCCTTTGTCCTCTACCATCGTGAGAAACGAGTAATTGGGATCGTAAAATCCAAAGACCCAAGTGAACGAATATCGACCGTCAGATCTCGGTCCAATTACCCGTCAGCCGTTGGGTCTGGAGAAGCTGCGCAGGGGTTAAGCGCAGGGGTAGGCATGCGAGGAAGAGATCTGAGCCATCATATCTGGAGAAGAAATCCCGTAAGCCGTTGGATCGAGAGGAGTTTCATGGAGTATAACTCCTGGAAGGAGAGCGTGCAGGAGAAATGACCTGAACCGTCGGATCTTAGGTCATAGTCCCGATAACCGTTAGATCTCGAGAAGATGCGACGGAGTTAAACTCTAGTGTGCAGAAGAAGAGTCCTATCCGTTGATCTCGGAAGGACACGTGTCAACATCCCGGAGAACTCATCGGGACAACAGAGTCATCGGGGTTTTGTCGAGTCTGAGAATCGAGGCCTTGTGGTTCTCGAAATCTCGAGAACAGATCCTAACCGTTGATCTCGGCCGGACACGTGTCAAGGTTCTGGGGAGTCGTCGAGATTTCTCCCATCGGAGAATTTAGGAGTGTAGAACCGTTGCAATAGGAAATCGCGATCCATGATTTCCCGATGGGATCAACACCGTCCAAACAGCAGGGACACGTGGTGAGAGATCCCAGAAAGTCAGAGTTCGGAAAATCGGGAATTGGTGTATCGGGGATTTCAAGGACATGAAACCCTTACATTACAAAACCGCGATATGCGAAATCCCGATACCATCATGAGCCGTTGATACAAGGGACACGTGGCAAAGGATCCCGAAGAGTCGAAGATCGGGAATCGGGGTTCCCGGAGACAAGAGATTTGTGCACAAGGAAATCGCGATACGCGATTCTCCGATACAATCAGGACCGTCCATCATTTGAGGGACGCGTGTCAGTGGATCTAACATAGTCAGGGTTCGGCATATCGGGGTTTTCGAATGCAAGGAACTCTTTCCATATAGAATCATGAACCGCGAAACCCCGATGAGTGGGAGCCAGCTGTCAAGCCCATTAGCGGAGGAGGACAGAGCTGTAGGGAGGACGCGTGTCGAGCATCCAGAGAGAGTCGGGAATCGGGATACTGCGGGTCCCGTAGACATGGGTATTGTGACATGGGAAACCCCGTAGCCCCGACGGGATTAAGGTAGTGGTCACGGAGTTTTTCGTGTGGACCAGGGGCTAAGCCAGTGGGGCTAGCGTGACCAGAAAGGCGCGTCGAGAATCCAAGGGACTTGTGCGCCATGACATTGAGAGGCGCCAAACCCCGACAAGAATTAAGACTGTGGTCTTATGAACGTCGTGGTCGTATTGACCAGGACTTAGCCCGTAAAGCCAATACGCTAGGAGCACATCGGGGATCGGAGGATCGGGAGTTTCGGGTACATGTGCACCTCGGCACCACAAACTCCGAAACCCCGACGAGAAGCTGTCGGATGGTCATATAGGAACCTGTCGTGTGGATCAAAGGCTTAGCCAAGAGGGGCTGAGGCAACCAAGGAGTGAATCAGAGATCGACGATCGGTGATTGTAGTTGTCAAGACATCATGGGTGTCAAAACCCCGATAGAAGAAACCCCGAATCCCGATATTAAACCAGGGATTCGACATTTCGCTAATGTATAGCATCTGGGGATTTCTCAATTGTGGGAGATTAACCCAAAAAATTTAAATTTTGATAGTGGGTATGTTACAAAGTGGTATCAGAGCATGGTTACAACACTTGGCCTGCTTGGGCTCAGGCACGGGCCGCGTTAGAAGATATTGTTATCTGCGTTTCTCTTTAAGGAGAAGGACTACATAATGAAACTATAATCTGGAAACTTCTATAACCCCTCTATTAAATGGAAACTACTCTTATAGGAGTAGGGATGCACTGATCATTATCACTGATAATATTTGAGTGTGAATGATAGAGGTAGAATAAATTGTGCTATGAAGCTGCACGAGCCGGACAAGGGACATGAACTGAGTTGTTCTGCTTTAATGTAACGATGGCTACCTACTAAAGTAGGCAGAGTCTCTTGCGATTAAGATGGCTGGTTAGGTAAGGATTAGTACCCAAAGGAAGAACCCCTCCATGGTTTGGGAAATCTGGTAAGGACTGGTAGGATCCTTGGAAAGCTATGACCACTATATTATTAAGAAACTAAACCTTGAACATATAATTCCTCATGAATGAGAGGACTAGTGAAATTATGTAAGGTCGAATTTACCTAACCTATATTGGTTAGAACCGATAATGAGGATACCCTGTTTGAGGAGTCCTTTGGGACTATTGCTACTTCCCAAGAGTGACCCTTGTTGGTCGTTTCCATGAAGGA